>CATKHJ010690892.1:0-22657 GCA_949750685.1 Vernicia montana | reverse complement strand
ATAAATCCTTTAAATCGGTTATAGTTTCGGTTCTTCGGTTCGGGATGGTTCGGTACGGTTCTCGGTATGGATAACTACTAATCTCCAGAACCGTACCAAAAATAAAATCGGGACGGTTCGGTTCGGAGAAAGTCAAACGGTCAACGGATATTTTTCGGTTCTGGATATTATCGGTTCGAATTTTCGGTACGGTTTGGTATCTCCGAGTTCCGTGCTCAGCCCTAATAGCTATAGCCTCCTCTAGATTGTTAGTTATTAATTAATCCTCTAGTGTGGGCAAATAATAATAATAATCCTCTAGATTTTTTTTTATTTTTTTTTGCAACAAATTAATCCTCTAGATTGTTAGTTAGCTTTCAAATCGTCGTTGGCTTTAATGCTATGGACCCACCATATCGAATCCATTTTTATTTTTTATTATTATGGAACAAAAGAGCATGCAATAAAATTAAAGATAAATTATTATTTAGTCTTTAAAATTTGATCAAATTAATTAATTCGTCTCTATTTTTTAAAAAATTAACTAATTAATCTTTCAATTTTGGTTCCGTCAGACTATTTAGTCCTTCTGTCCAATTTTTATACTTTTTCTATTAAATTTTTAAGAAAATGACTAAAATACCCTTGTATATATAATAAATATAATTTTATTTTTATTATTTAAAAATAAAAAAAATTAAATTAATAAAATTAAATAATAATCATTTAATTATTAAATAATTATTTATTTTTATTAATATAAATATTTTTTTATTTTTTATTATATATAATAATATATAATTATATAATTATATAATAATAAATAATTTTATAATTTAATGATATTAATTATAATTATTATATAAATATATAAATATTATTCACTTTTATTCATTTGAATTTTTTATTTTTAAATAATAAAATTAAAATTATATTTATTACATATATAATGGCATTTTAGTTACTTTTTTAAAAAATTTAACAGAAAAAGTATAAAAACTGGACAGAATGACTAAATAGTCTGACGGAACCAAAACTGAGAGACTAATTAGTTAGTTTCTCAAAAAATAGAGACGAATTAATTAATTTGATCAAAATTCAAGGACTAAATAGTAATTTGCCCTAAAATCAATAAGTCTTATATTACAGTCAACTAGCCCTCCTGAGAATGTGTTTTACGTATATTTAGATCATATTTTTTTATTTAATTTATATTTTTTATAATTGTAATATAATTAAAATTATTTATGAGTTAAATTTATTATATATAAATCAATTAAAAAATAATAAATATATATATATTAAATATATTAGCCTATAAATTTTAATTAGAATCTATAAAAATATAATAATGTTGAAAAAATTAATTACATGATTTTATATAAATTTAATTTATATGTCAACAAATTTTTAAATAACTTTTTAAGTATGCTTTTATTATATATATATATATATATATATATATATATATATATATATATATATATATATATATATATATATATATTCTGCGTACATTAAAAAAAAATTGTCTATCAAATCAATTAAAACCATATCAAACTTTACTAAAAGTCTCACTGTAATTTAAAATTTAAAAATAAAATAACATGTATGTAAAAAATCAAGTGAAAATAGTAGAAAAGAGCATAAGTTGGTTAAATAATATTTAAGGCAAAAAATAAGAGAGGGAAAGATTATTATGTATACTTATATATAAGTATATTAATTATATGGAAAACTATATATAATTTATTGTTCTTATATGAATATAGAACTGATAAAAATTTCTGACTCCGTTATTATTCATAAGTTGATTTTAACTAATAATTAAACATTAAACACAAGAATATTTGTTTTTTTTTTTTTTTCATGTTAATTTGGCATGTGGGCAGGTGAGGAAGCTTGAAATGTTGATAGCTTTGCTAGTGTTTGTGATGGCTGGATGTTTCTTTGGTGAAATGGGTCATGTAAATCCTCCGGCATCTAATGTCGTCCAAGGGATGTTCATCCCTAAACTATCCGGCCAGGGAGCCACCGCCGATGCCATTGCCCTACTAGGTGCCCTTGTCATGCCGTAAGTGTATATATATATATATATAATCATGTGTTAACTTTTTAGATATTTTCCTTTTAATTAATATCTTATGTCTTATAATTGATAAATATTAATTATATTTTTTTAACAGACATAACCTCTTTCTCCACTCTGCCCTTGTGCTCTCTAGAAAAATACCCAATTCTGTCCATGGCGTCAATGTAAGCACAATATTATTAATCTTTACTATCTTTTAATAATAAATTCATGAGTTTTGACTTTGTGATAATTACTACTATTAGCTATTTCAAACACTATAAAATTATGAGTTTAAATTTTAATAATGGAATTTATAGCTAATAATAATAATCGATTTCTAATTAATTATTTTTTTTTTATGTTGATTTTACAGGATGCTTGCCGTTATTTCCTTATAGAGAGTGGATTTGCATTATTTATAGCATTTTTAATCAATCTTGCCGTAGTCTCTGTATCAGGGACAGTTTGCTCAGCCCATAACCTTTCACGCAAAAATGCAGATAGTTGTAGTGATCTCTCCCTTAACTCTGCTTCTTTCCTTCTCCAGGTTGAAATTGTATAAAATTAATTACTACAATTAAGGGTTAATTAAGGATTATTAAAATGGTTCTAAACTTTTTTTTTTCTTTTTGGCAGAATGTATTGGGAAAATCAAGCTCCATCCTATATGGTATTGCCCTATTGGCCTCAGGTCAAAGCTCCACTATAACAGGAACTTATGCAGGACAATACATCATGCAGGTCTGTAAGGCCACTTTTATACTTAATCATTCAAATTAAACTATATTATCCATTAATTAATTAATTAATTAATGTGCAGGGTTTCTTAGATATTAAGATGAGAAAATGGATTAGAAACCTAATGACTAGGTGTATTGCCATTACACCTAGTCTTATTGTCTCGATTATCGGTGGATCTCAGGGTGCTGGTCGATTAATCATCATTGCATCGGTGAGTTCATGAAATTCCAATATGACTATATAAGGAGAAATTATTAGGTAGATTCAGTCTACCACTTCATCTGTAAATTAAATCAATAAGAATAAAACACATTAATTAATGATGTCATATATGAGGTTTTTCATTGCATCATTAATTGATGTGTTTTATTCTTATTAAATTAGTTTATAAATGGGCTGATAGACTGAATCTACCTAAGAATTTCTCCTATATGAGCTTAATTAATTAATATATAAAAAGTATATTTTATGAAAGATAATTGCATAGGACAAAGCATCTAATAATAATTTCTCTCTTGAATTATATCTACTTTCATTATTAATTGTTTAATTAATATTTTTTAATGGATTTTGCAGATGATACTATCATTTGAACTTCCATTTGCTCTAATCCCACTTCTCAAATTCAGTAGTAGTTCCACAAAAATGGGACCTCACAAGAACTCAATTTTTGTAAGTAGTTGTACTTTTTTAAAAAAAAAATTAAAATTAATAAAATTTCTTGTGACAAGAATTAAGGTTAAGATTAATATTAATTAATGATTAATTAATATTGGTTGGTTAATTTTTTGAATGCAGATTATAGTGTTCACTTGGATTTTAGGTTTGGCAATTATTGGGATCAACATATATTATCTAAGCACAGGATTTGTGGGTTGGCTAATTAACAACAATCTACCAAAAGTTGGGAATGTGTTTATTGGGATCTTAGTATTTCCTCCAATGGCAATCTATATACTTGGAATCATTTATCTAACCTTTAGAAAAGACATTGTGGTAACTTTTATAGAGCCACTGAAGGACGATCCAATAAACCAAGCTAACATGGAAGATGGGATTGCCAAATTATCTAATCAAACACTTGAAATGGATCATGTGCCTTATAGAGAGGATTTAGCTGATATTCCACTGCCAGAATAATTAATTAGTCTTAATTAATTAGAACAATTAAGGCTTATTGAGAAGTTTAATTTATCTTAATGCTTTTTTTTTTAATTTTTTTTTATTGTATGTGTATATGACCATTAGGTCTAGTAATGCAGAACTCTTCCTTTTTGAAAATTGAGATTAGAGATGTTCTTGCTTTTGGGGGAAAAAAAAAAAACTTGTATCTATCTAGCTAGCTAGTGTTTAATTAATAGTTATTGTTAAGATGCACCTAATTTATAAATAAATCAGAACTTTTACTTTTGATAACAGGTTATAGCACATTAAAATATGATTGACTACTTAGGTTGAAATAAACTTTTTAAATTGTCGTGGATCCCATTTTAATTTTTTTTTCCGCTAAAGCCACTTTAAATTATTAATTAATTTACTTTTAGTTTATTTAAGTAGTGTGGTCCCACTTAAATTAAATGTCATTGCCACCATTAATAGAAAACTCAACTGTTTAGGCTACTGTTTTTTATTATTGAAAATATGAATAAATATGATAGATAAATTTTATTATAATGAAAAAGATTTAGATGACTTTTAAAATTAAACTATTGAAATACATAAATAATTTTTTTTTTAATTTGAAATTGGTTCGACAAATTGAAAATGAGTTTATTGAATAAAAAATTATCACTTTTTATTTCAATTGTTAAATATTTTTAGTATATTATTATTTTCCTTAGATGAGAAAAATTTAGTATAATCTAAACATAATTAAAAAAAATAAAAAATAAAAGAGGAGAAAAGGCGTACTTTCTTAAAGAAAGAACGCCTTAAAGAAAAGAGGAGGCATCCTTTCTCTAAGAAAGGACGCCTTTCTCCTCTTCTTCTTCTTTTTCTTCTTCTTCTTCTTCTTTTTTTTTTTTTTTTTTTTTTTTTTTTTTTTTTTTAATTATGTTTATTTGGAACTATTTATTATTATTATTTGAAATAAACAATAGTGGCTTATTAAACATATCTTTTACTTATTTAACATATATCATTAAGTTAAAATATTATTAAAAATATATAATAGAAATATACACGTTAAATATTTTAAGATAAAAATATTAAAAATATATTAAATTATTATTTTAAAAAAAGATTATTTGAACATATATATATATATATATATCGAGTATTTGAACATATATTATTAAATTAAATTTATTTACAAAAAATAATTTAAATAATATGATAGACACTATGTATAATCTTTAAATATTATATAATTAGTGAATATCCCAATTAATTTTTAAAATATAATTTAAATTTTATATTTATTAAATTAATTATAAAACACGCTTTTTACATAAAACATTTTCAATAAATTTAAAAAAATATATATCAACATTAGTGGAAGAGTTATCAAAAAGTCACCTAAATAAAACAAGCGTTCGTTGCATTTGTAACAAATGTCTTTTACATAAATTAATTATTTGGTCTAAATTTAATAAAGACCAATTTAATTGGTGGATAGCTTATATTTTATTTTTTACATTTTAATTTTATATAATATAATTATATAATATATATAATAAATAATCTTATTACATTTATTATTTTTCTAATTATATATCAGTAAAAATTAAAAATACAAGGAAACTAATATTTTTCATAGGTCAATTTAATTTGGAATACATTAATATATTCCTCAACTTTGACAATAAGCTTTATACACAATTTCATTAACACAACGCCATTAATAGAAAACTCAATTTTATCAATGTTTAAGTATTTTTGTTATAGTTATTTTATTAAAAATAAATATCTAGAAAGTTGAGTATTTTGATAAATTATAAATGAGTTTCAAAACTAGTCGAGCTCGAACTCAAGTTTAACTCAATTATAATTTATTAACGATCCAAACTCGAGCTCAAGTTTAACTGAATTATAATTTATTAACGATTCAAGCTCGAGCTCGAGGTTAAACGAGCCGAGTTTAAATATGAATTTCAAGCTCGAAAAAAAAAATATCGAGTCAAATTTGAATAAATTAAAATTCGGCTCGACTCGATTATAGCTCTAATCATTATTGAATTAGTTTTTTGGTTAAGAGAGAAAAAGAAAGATGATTTTTCCTTTTTTGCTTCAAGGTGAGAGTCATGACTCATAATACAGAGGATAAAATAATTGAATTTCTTAAATTGAAAGGAAGGAAGAAGATAAAAAAAGAGAATGAGAACGAGAAATTTTTTTTTTTTTGAAGTGAAAATTATGGTGAAAAGAGAAAAAAAAAATATTAATATAATATTTTTTTAGTTATGACTATAATATTATTTTTTAATTCTAATTTTAATTAATTTTTTAGACATAATTGCATCTAAAATTAAAAATTAGAACAAAATTGATAAAATTAAAAATTTTGAACAAAATTGAAAGATAAGGGATAAAATTTTAGATTTTTCAAGTGAATGGGCGAAAAATATATAATATTTTTCCTAGTTGGTCTACTTGTTGAGTCCATTAATGTGTTTGGTATATATGGATATTTATATGATACTCCATCTATTTTAAAATATTTGTCGTTTTAGATTTTTTTAAAAAAATATATGTTATTTTAGAATTTTAAGAAAATATTTATTATTTTTTTTTCAATTTTACCCTCTCTTTATTTCTCGACTAAATATTTGTATTAATTATTATTTTTTCTCCACATCAAAATAAAAAAAAATGACATTTTAGTTTTTTTTACCTTAAAATTATGACAATTTAATAACTTTTTTAATCTGTGTGTTAAAATTTTAAACGACAAATATTTTGGAATGTAGGTAGGCATGGCCGGTTTATCCAAACCATCGGTTTCGGTTTGGAACCAACGATTTTGATTTAATACCGAAACCATAACTGATATTTACGGTTTCGATTTTGGTTTAGAACCAATCGATTTTAGTTTCGGTTTGAAATCGATTTCTTTTTTATGGTCTAAAATTAGTTTCGAACCGATTATTTTATTACATTAATTTTGATTAAAAAATTAATATAACATAATGAAATAATTTAATATAAAATTTTAATAAAATGAAATTTATTAAAATATAATTGTATATTAAAAAAAGCTTGCACTTAATATTTACGTTAATTTATTAAAATATAATTGTATGGCCAGTTTAACCGAATCGTCGGTTTCAGTTTGAAACCGGAGATTTTGGTTTTTAGTCCGGTTTTTAATAGAAACCGAAACCAAAATCAAGTTTCTCATGGTTTCGGTTACAAACCGAAACCATAACCAAAAAACGGTTTTAATTTCGATTTTATTTGGCCAATTTCGATCTGGTTTAGCAGTTTCAGTTTGGTTTTGGTCACCCCTAAACTTAGGAAATAATTAAGAAATGATCATATATAGTGAAAATTAATTAACTTTAATATGATCATATGTAGTGGAAAATAGTCTCATAATTAAGGGGGTGTTTGATAATCTAATTTTTTACTTAATTTAATATTTTCAGCATTTATTAGTTTTAAGATGGTTTGATAACATAAAATGGTTCCAATTTAAAATTTTCAATTAAATTAAAAACTACTTAAAATGGTAAGTTAAAATATTTGATTTAAAATTTTTACTGAACACGTTTAACTATTGAGTTTTTAAATTTTTTTATTAAAGTGACTTTTATACTTTTAGCATATTTTTAAATACTTATTTAAATTTTAATAATGTTTATTTTTTAAAAATTTATTAGAAATATTATGCTAATATGATTATTGTTTCTAAATTTTTTTTTATAATTTTGATTTTTTTAATTTTAAAAATGTGTTTAATGATTAAAATTTAAATATCAACATCACATAGTTAATTATATCCAATAAAAAAGAAAATTTTCAGTAATAATAGTTATCAAACAGAATTATTATATTCTAGGCTTAAAAATTTCAGTAATCAACACTTAATTTTTCGATATTTAATTTTTAATTTTATCAAATAACACTTAACTATTTAGAAGGTATTGGTCCTATTGGATCACTCATCGAGTCAATGATCATATACATATATATAGCCACTAATTTAAAAGATAAGGCACGAGTCATCCTTCTTTGCACTAAATTGGGTAAGAAATTAAATAGTAAATATTAAATATGTCATCGAACTGTTATTTCACCAGTGGTGTGTGATATCACTTGTGAGTTGTTATACATATATTATTATTCTTAATATTTGTTAGGAAACAATTTAATTAATTGAAGTATCACAAATATTAATAATTTAATAAAGTTTTTTTTTTTTTTAAATCAATAATTTAATAATGTTGATGACAAGGAAATACGTAGTACATCAAAATAATAAAACAATCAAATTAAAAATCATCCTCAAAAAAAAAATTAAGATAACTGTAAGATGACGGGGATAAAATAGTGACTTGACAAAAGTTCCTGTGATCATTGGTTCATCATAAAATCCTATCAATATTTAAATTGTGAAATAAATAATTATTTTTGACATTTGTATTTATACACTATTAGAATTTGTCAGTTTTACGACGGATTAATCTATCACTAAATGATATAAATTCGTCGCTAAAAATTATTTGCGACGAATTAAATGCTCCTCGCTAAATGTTGGCGACAGATTTTATTCGTCGCTGAATTTTAGTGACGGACATTTCGTCGCTAACAAAATTCGTCGCTAATTTGGCGATGATTTGTTATATATTAGCGACGGTTTTTTCGTCGCTAATCTGTCACTAAATTTAGCGACAGATTATTTCGTCATTAGGTGTCACTAAAATGGCGAGTACTATTTTGAATTAGCAACGAACTATCCGTCGCTAATTATTTTTTTAAAAATTCAATATAATCCGTCGTAAATTATTTTTTAAAATTCAATTTATATAAAAATATTTAAATAAAAGACATTTTATATAGAAAAAATATCTTTTAAATGAAAATGTAATAAATAAAATATAAAATTCAATATAATAAATATTATTCATGTTTGTACTGTACATGTATGAAAAAATAATACAAATGTGAAAAAATGCTACTAGATGGGATCCTGGGGGGGGGGGTCATGTTGCTGCTGCTGTGATGCTGGAGCAAAAGAAGATGTGTGAGCTGGATTGAGATACTCAGATAGCACCTCTCTGATGATATCTCGGACCCGCAAGTCGGACTGAAGCTGCGTGTGCTGATACTCAGACAACATGAACTCCATTCGATGCTCCATCTGCTGAAGTCGTGTCTCCACTGGATCAGGGATCTCTATAGTATGGGACCTCGCAGTGGAGCTACTGGACGATCCATGACTAAAAAAAGTGGGTGCCTTAGCACCCATGCCATACACCCTCATCTTCTTCTCTCCTCCTGCAGCCTGGAGGAATAGTTGTGTGGTGTCAGGCTCTGTAGGACCCGTAGATCCCTCAGTTGGCTGAGAAGCGGACTCTAAAAGCGCATGATAGCGATCCTGTAATTATGAAACAATACATGTTATAAACCACATCATTTATGTTCATGTTGCAAAACATATATAGTTTAGTTCTAGTTTGAGTCTTACATCAATGTCCTGAGATCTCCTGTCTACAAATTGTTGAGCGCCATCGGGTGCCCTCTTGGTGTGAGTGGCCTCAAACAGCTCAATATGGTCTGGTGCTCTGCCTAACTCCCTCTCCTGGAATACAACATATATATAGCAATCATTAGTAACATTTTTTGCAAAATACTTATATAAATATATAATGTAAACCAAAAAATAGTTATCAGTTAATTTACCAGACGAGCTTCTCGCTCGAGAAAGGAAATCGACCCTTCGGTGTGGACTGATGCACCGGATTCCTCACCTCCAGTCTCACTGCGCCGATTCGTAGAGACAACAACGCTTTTCTTATGGAAAACTTGTGTGGACTAGTGTGCCATCCATCTAGTCCAGACCCCCTTAGGTACCTTATCAAGTCTCCGACTCTTCCTCCTTCACTTGGACAGTCTATCTGTATATCGGATGCCAACCTCAGTGTACCATCTCTGATATACCGCGGCTGCAATCTCATCATCTCATCTTCAGACTTTCTGCATGTTTAACAAAAGAAAGAAAAAAAACAGAAATTAAATTTTTAATGAAAATCCGGCAGAGTTTCAATTATAAAATAAACATCCAGACCCCCATAATTGAGGTGCCCAAAACACCCTGCACATAAATAATAGGTCAATACGCAACAACTGACATATATTGAAGGATATTAACACATTATTCACAATATGCAAACGGAGAACAATGAGAAGGAAATTGTATGAAATTTAATTAAACACATGAATTACATCTACTATTTTGCATTTATTTCGGACCCAAGACTTGCATTTCCGAACTGTCCATTTAGGACAATTCAATGAATTCTCGTTACCCGGCGAGAAAAACACTGAACGAGTTTCTACGGCAAAAATACACTACCTTTTGTAGTGTGGATTTAGAGTTTGAGTATAGTTATGATTTTGTAATTTGTTATTCAATGTGATTCAAAGTTATAGGGAATTTATTTTTTTGACTTTAGCTCTGCTATAAAATTTCGATTCTTTATATTCTTTAGTAATTCGGCATTAATATTGCTTCTATGTATATTATAATATTCGATTCAAAATTTTGATTATTTTTTGACTTTAAACATTAAAGTTCGATTGTTTATTAGTTTAGTGATTCACGTTTCGATTATGTATAATCTAATACTACCGAAATTTCGACAGCATCTCTCATAAAACTGTACCAAAACTCCCTGTAAAACGGGTCCATATTCCTGCAGAAAATACACTTCTACCATATAAATCGATACGGGCCATCAAATTTAAAAATTTTTCCCGACAATTCACATCACAACGCAAGCATAATAATACATTCAATATCGATTAAAGAAATTTAATATAAATTTTTGGTACCTCTATGCTATACTATACTATATGTACTATTGTACATTTGATCTAAATTTCTTTTTCTTTTAAAAAAAATTAGCAAACTTAGAAAAATTGAAAAGTAACAAATTTAGCAAATAATTGACAGACCTGAAATGCTCCTCGCTCCACAATGACAAAAACAAAACTGAAAAAAAAATTAAAAAATACATATCAAATAAATGACAGAAAAAAAATATAACTAAAAAACACATAACTGAACAAAAAAAATAATAAAAAAATTTATATTATTTTTTTCATATAAACAAAAATGAAAAAATAAAAGAAAAAATTTATTTTATTTTTTTCACATAAACAGGAATGAAAAAAAAAATAACAAATTTTTTTTAATTTTTTTCATATAAACATAAATGAAATAAAAAAATTAATATTATTTTTTTTCATATAAACAGAAATGAAAAAAAAAATTTTAATTTTTTTTTCACATTAACAGAAATGAAAAAAAATTAAAAAAATTATTTTATTTTTTTTTACATTAACAGAAATATATATATATATTATTTTAAGAAACATATTCATAAATGGATAAAAAAAAATTTTAATTATTTTTTCCTCTCATCTTTTTTTTTTTTTCATATGAACATAAATGAAAAAAAAAATAAAAATAATTAGTTAATTCTAAAAATTATCCCTGCATCATCTAAAATTTAAAAAAAAAAATTCAACTACATGTACACATATATTGACAGAAAAAAAAATTTAAAAAAAAATAAACCATTGTTAAATTTAAACCAATATTATCACGAAACACAAAAAAAAAAAAAAAAAAAAAAAAAAAAAAAAAAAGCAATTTACCTACAGTCGATGCTCCTTCCTTCTTGCTTCGGTTTTGATGAAATGGGGAGGTGGAGAGACAGAGACAGACTTCAATCGGCGAGGAGGGGAGTGAGAGAGAGAACTGGGCAGGGGAGAGGGTGGCGATCAGGAGTAATGGATCGAAGGTTAGGGATTTGGATTGCAGATAGGGGAAGGAGAAGGGAATTGGTCTTTATATATTCTGCAGATCTAGCGACGGACTAATCTATTTTAAATAAAACTGGTTGTTTCAGTTACTTTGTAAAAAATAGCGACGGAAAAATTTCGTCGCTAATAATGACGCCATTATCTGGCGTCACAATTAGCGACTATATAATTCGTCGCTAATCTATCGCAATTCTTTTGCAAATTATTTTACTATTTCGGTCCACGTATCCGTCGCTATTAGTGACGAAATTTGTCCGTCACTAATTTACTTCTTTCTTATAGTGATAATTGATATTTGTATTGTATATAATATTTTTTAATAAAAAAAAATCTGACGGTCCATATTTGCCAAGGGATCAACCATCTATATACATTCCATTTAAGGAGATTAGGATTGAGAACCTTCCAAAAGGATAATGGGAAGGGGTGAAGCAGGCCTGAATATCTTGATAGCATCTGCAGAAGGAAAAAACGAGGAAAAAAATACTATATTTCTTAATTGACTAATTAAGATCTAAACGAAATTAAGTGGGATACTTCTTGCCACATCAAATTGTTTATTGAAATTTTTTACGTATTCTTTAGAGTCTCATCACTTGATAGGAAAGTTCTTACTTATAACATAATTTTTTTTTTTTTTTTTCAGACACTCAAATTAATGATGAAATACATTTAACTACTTTGATTTTGATTCCTACGTCTCTTTTTTTTTTTTTTTTTCATACACTCAAATTAATAAGCCTTTAGTTTATTGGAGTCCGTTACTAAATCTGAAAAGTTTTAAATTTAAGTCTCAATTAGAATTAAATTCACTATTAAAAAAAAATATTCATATGTCCTTTTTTTTTTTCGAGTTCAAATCTTCCAATCATAATTATGTAGTAAATTAATAATTTTCATTAATTTAGTGAAAAATATTAAAAAGATAAGAGTTATTGTAGGCATATAATTATTGGCTCTTACGCTGATTAATCCCCTTGGATTAAAAAAAAATGCTGGATAGAGATTGAATATTTAACTTAAAATGACTCACATTAGGCAGTGGATTATAAAAATTCATTAATTAACCCACAAGAAAAAACAAATTAAGAGTATATTTTATTTTATTTTATAGCTAACTTTTTAAAAAAAGAAAGTTGATTTTTTTTTTTTTAATATATGTATACACTTTAAAATTATGGCATTTAATATAGTGTGTGTAGGGATATAATAGTTAGCATGTTTATTCAAGAAGAGAGTTGATTCAGTATTCCTTGTTGCTTATACGTTGATTTGATGGCATTTGGCCAAAAAAAAAAAAAATACGTTGATTTGATGGCAAGCTATCTAGCCATGTCATCAGTGATCAGCACCTCTATAAATATAGGAAATGGAGTTCCATTGATGGCAATGCAATTTAATTAATTAGCTTAATTAGTAAAACTGTGGCAGAAAGAAGAAATTAAGAAATGGGAAGCCAGCTGAAGCAGCAGCAACAGCAACAGGAACAGTTAGGTCCAACAATTTCATTGGGTACTACTGGTACTGGACACAGCAACCGAATAGCTGCTCTTAATTTCGAGGGCCAGACGACCCCACCTAATATTAATTCCATTGATCTTCATCATGATCATCATCTAAAGGATCACCAGGTACCCTTCAATTTCTAATTAAACAATTTAATTTGATTAATTTTCAACTATATACCCAGCACTAATCAGTTTAATCACCTGTATAATATTCTTTTAGAAACCAGGATGGAGAAAATTTCTATCTCATGTAGGTCCAGGTTTCCTGGTTTCATTGGCTTATCTTGATCCTGGCAACTGTAAACTCTCTCTCTCTTCTTTTTTATTTTTTTCTAATTTACAAAATGAGATAATTCTTTCTTTTTTGTAAATTATCTTATTGTTATGTAGTAATATTTGAATTTGAGATTTCATTAAAAAAAAAAAAAAATTGAAATATTTCAAGTCTTAAGCGTTTGGGTGTCCATTGACCACTATATAACTCGCAAAATTATATTTATGGTGACATTTTTGCAGTGGAAACTGATATGCAAGCAGGAGCCAACCATGGTTATGAGGTAAAAGAAATGAGCAATAAAATAGAAATATTCAATTCTTATAGTATAAAAAATAAATTATTTCAAAATAAATAAAAAAAATGTCATTTTGCAAAATTTTAATTTAATTAAAACTTTATTTAATTATAGTCAAATTATACAAATATATATTCTAACCTCTTAAATTTTCAATATTATTTGTTATTGTTAAATAAATAAAAGTAATTAATAAATTAAATTTAATTAAATTCATTATCTATGTAGACAATGCTATCAGCTATATAACAAAAAAAAAAAAAAATGAATTTTTTCAAATGGAGCCATTAGATCGTACTTCTATCAAAAAGAAAATTAATTAGCTATATAATACTTTCTCCGATTCTTAATAATTGTCTTTTTAGAAAAATGATTTTATTTCAATATAATTATCGTTTTAGGAGTTTAATGCAGCATTTATTAGCTTTTTTTCAACTTTACCCTCATCCCAATTTCAATATTTCATATGTTTTTTCTTATTTGGTGAGAGAAAATAAAAGTATATTTGTCCATATTAATTAAAATTAAAGGTATTTAATAGCTTTTTTCATATGTGTGCATCCTCCTAAAACGATAATTATAATGAAACGGAGGAAGTATATAACAAGGAAAAAAGTTAATTGACATGAGATTTATCTCTTTCAGCTTCTATGGATCATACTTATCGGATTGATTTTTGCTCTCATTATTCAGTCACTGGCTGCAAATCTTGGTGTAAGCACAGGTAAGAAAATTAGGAAAAAAAAAAAAAAAAACATTTATTTCCTCCAAATGCTATATATAAATTTAGTAGTAAGATAATATTATTATAGATTTTAATTTTTATCATCTTTTAATCTCAAATTAATATTCTGGTCAATAATAAAAAAGTTGACTCGTGATACTGTCTGTATTATTAATTTTCTTTTATGATATTGAATTATTAGGAAAACACCTATCGGAATTATGCAAGGTTGAATACCCAAAATATGTAAAAGTTTGTTTGTGGTTGTTAGCAGAGGTAGCTGTCATAGCTGCAGATATACCTGAAGGTATAATTTCTCTCTTTTGATTCTATGAATATATAAACATATCTTAGCCTTGAATTTATTTTTTTTTTTAAAACATAATTAATATTAATTAATTAATCTGTAATTATATATGCACATAAATATAACAAATTTCACTTTTTTTTTAAAAAAAATTTTCAGTGATCGGAACAGCTTTTGCACTAAACATACTATTTAAAATCCCACTATGGGCTGGAGTTCTCTTGACTGGTTTGAGCACCCTCCTCCTACTTGGTCTGCAGAGATATGGGGTAATTATTAATTACATTAATCTATTAATTATGTTTCTTTAGTAATTTATATATAATCCATTATATATATATAAACCAAAACTATGTTTCGACGTGCAACCAACCAACATTAGAATTCAAATAAAAAAAAATCATATCAAATCTATATATGATTAGCCTGAATTCAACAATAATCTATAAATAACCATAATAATTAAATAAACTAATAATTAAACAACTCTTTATCTTTTTTTTTTTTTTTTGTGTTAGTGAGAACCTGGGTTGTATGAAAACGGAAATCAGGAAACGGCAATTTTTAAAAATATAGGATACGAAACATGGGAGAAACGCGTAAATATAAAAAATATAATGGTATATTTATAAATATATATTTAATAATTTTAAATATATTCTATAAATACTAAAATAATAATTTATAAATATATATTTAATAATTTTTAAGTATATATTATAAATATATATTATAATTTTAAGTATATACAAAAAATACTAAAATTTATAATTTATAAATATATATTTAATAATTTTAAGTGTGTATATATATATATATATAAATGAAGTCGAGAGTGAATATTTTTGTTAGGGTTGTCTAAGCGAGCTGACTTTTTTTTTTTTCAATTTGGAAACGAGTTTCCAACTCTTTCAAATTACGGAAACGTACTCGAAAAGTTTCAAATAAATTTTCGTGAGTTTTCAATTAGGAAACGTTTTCGAAACACAAAAACACGACAATATAGGTGAGAACTGATAAGATGATATTACAAATTAACTTTATTAATTAATTTATCAATTTTTCTAATTTAATAAAAAAAAAACATATTATTCACATTGAAATTAGAGAGTTCATAGAAAAAAAAAATTTTATTTTATAATTTGCCTACAAAAATTAATTAATTAATTTACTAACCGAGCTACGTTTTCGGTTACCATTTATCATCAATTTAATTAGTAAAGCGTTGAATTTTCAGTTGCAGCACAAAATAAAAGTATATCGATATCATTGCAATTTTGTATTTATTAAGTTAATTTCTGTTAAATTAATTGTAAAACTAACCAAAACTTCGCATATGTAATATGTTGTTGTTGGAGATGTCGTGTTGGTATAGTGGTCTTAAAAAAAAAATAGAAAGTGATGTGTATATATATATATATATATATATATATATATATATATATATATAAAATCTCACATTGATAGATAGAATTAAAAATATAATTAGGCATAAATTGGAGTAGTTGAAGTACCATTTTCATATCCTTTTGGCCAAAAAAAAAAAAAAAAAAAAAAAAAAAAAAGTGTCATTTTCATATCCCACTTGCTGTACTAATAACAAATTAGGATTATTCACTTAATCATATGTTGACAAGAACCCATGACGAAACAAATTAGCCTTCAATATTTTATTTTTAATTTTTTCCTTTTCCCCTAAATTCAATATATATATATAATTGCATTTTGGAGTTTATCTAATTAATAAGTAATATATATACCAAAAAAAATCAATTTAAAATTAATTGTATATGACAATTAAAAAAAAAAAAAAAGCTTAACTGAGCCATTCTAAAATATTTCTATAAAAAATTATATGGAATTTCTAAATAATTAAAACAATTAACTGAATTTGAATTCTTTTTGATACTTTTTTTCTTGTGTCGTCCTCTAATATATTAATATGAACTAACTGTGCAGGTGAGGAAATTGGAAATGTTGATAGCAATATTGGTGTTTGTGATGGCTGCATGTTTCTTTGGTGAAATGAGTTATGTAAAGCCTCCTGCAGCAGAAGTGATTAAGGGCATGTTTGTCCCTAAACTCTCCGGCCAAGGAGCCACCGGGGACGCCATTGCCCTATTAGGTGCCCTTGTCATGCCGTAAGACCCCCCGCTATTGCTTAAATATATTTTGTACATAGAAAATTTTTCAAACTAAAAAGATTATTAGAAATTAAATTCTTGATATTTATGGTGGATTTTTAAGGGTGGGATGACCGTCACCTCTTAAAATTTTTAAAAACTCTTAATTAATATTTATTGAAAAATGATTTTCGCCTCCAAATTAAAAAATAAAAAATTATGTCATCCTTTAAAATTAAGAGATTAAATTCGCTGCTGTGTGACGTCTTGCACTAAATAATCATATCACTGTATATACATATATTATTCACTTTTTCTATGTTTTCTGAACAGACACAATCTTTTTCTCCATTCAGCCCTTGTCCTCTCAAGAAAAGTACCCAATTCTGTTCGTGGCATCAATGTAAGCCAACAATGTGATAATTTATTCTCTTTATTCCATTTTTTCTTATAATTAGTTGTTTTTACCATTTTGTTTTAGAGAATTAAATTAATAATATCAAGTCATCATTAATTTGTTTCAAACATTAATTCATTACAAATTAGGATTTAGACACATTAATCCATTTAGGAGACAATAATTACATACTCTTTTAATAAAATAATTGTTATCATCATTAATTTTTATAGTATAAAAATAAATATTCGACCATCAAACTATTAATAAAAATAATTTCACATAAATTTATGTTTTAATCTTAGTTGTAAAGTGAAAATATTTTAAGAATGAATATCAAAATTCGAATCTCACCAATATTAAATTTTCCTGATACTCAGAATAATAATAATAATAATAATTCCACGTATATTATTATTGACATGTGATTAATTTTTACAGGATGCGTGTCGATATTTCCTTATAGAGAGTGGATTTGCACTATTTATAGCATTCTTAATCAATGTATCAATTATCTCTGTTACGGCTACTGTTTGCTTAGCCAAAAATCTCTCACCTCAAGATGTTGGTCAATGCAATGATCTCACCCTTAATTCTGCTTCATTTCTACTCAAGGTTTATTTTACATATAAACACAAATAATTGTAATTAAGCACCAAAATCTCACTCATTAATTTCTAATTAATTGGTTTAATTATTTTCACAGAATGTGCTAGGAAAATCCAGCTCAACTATATATGCCATTGCATTACTAGCCTCAGGGCAAAGCTCCACCATCACAGGAACTTATGCTGGCCAATTTATCATGCAGGTCTGACATTAATCAATCACCATTTTTTAATTGAGTAGGGAAAAAAAAATATTACTATTTGTCCTGATTTTATTTTACATTAAACATGTGTTTAATGAGTAATTAAATTTCAGGGTTTCTTGGATCTTAAAATGAAAAAATGGACTAGGAACCTAATGACTAGATGTGTTGCAATTACACCTAGTCTTATTGTCTCAATTATTGGTGGATCTTCTGGTGCAGGCCGATTAATCATCATTGCATCGGTTAGTGAAGATGATAATTATTATAATTATGTTCTAATTTTTTGTGAATTTTGTTTTGTTTATATATATTTTCAATTTAAAGTATTAATTAAACTAATTAATTGTTATAATTAAATTAATGGTTTTTTTTTTTTCTTTTTCAGATGATACTTTCATTTGAGCTTCCATTTGCACTCATCCCTCTTCTTAAATTCAGTAGCAGTTCCACCAAGATGGGACCTTATAAGAATTCTATCTTTGTGAGATTTTTTTTTTTCCTTCTATATTATTGTTTTATGTTTAATTAGCAATTTAAAATTATAAAGTAGCTATCAGCATTAAACCGTAACGATTAGAATATCATTTTAAAATTCATTAGTTAACATTTTAAAATTATAAAACAACGGTCAAGATTTAACCATTAAATAAAAATTATTATAAATAAATTCAAAATATAAAATTCATTTAAAAATAATAGAATTTAGTTTATCAAAAAATTAAATTCATGGAAGTGAAATGAACATTTTATTTCATATCAAATATGGAAATATAAATTTGAAATAATTTATAAACTACTCTATTTAAAATATGTGATTGTTAACGAAATCCAAACTATTATTATTTTAATTAGATTTAAAAATTGTATCTAACATTAACCATTTAACATTGTTGGATATAATTTAATTTTTTTTTTTTTTTTTGCAGATTATTGTAATTTCATGGTTTCTAGGATTGTTGATAATTGGCATCAATGTGTATTATTTAAGCACAGGATTTGTGGATTGGCTAATTCACAACAACCTCCCAAAAATTGGGAATGTATTTATAGGGATAATAGTATTTCCCCTAATGGCAATCTATATTCTAGCAGTTATCTACCTGACTATTAGAAAAGACACTGTTGTGACATACATTGAACCAATTGCCCAATCTAACATGGAAAATGGGCTAAAGAAATCTGGAGAAGCATTGGAAATGGATAATCAGCTACCTTACAGAGAGGATTTAGCTGATGTACCACTTCCAGAGTAGCAAGAGTTTTCAATTGCATTACCAGGCAATTATCATTTTTCACTTGTGAAATGTGAATTATGATAATTTTTATTGGTTTTTTGTTTTTAGCATTGGGGCAGGAGAAAATTGAACCTGAGTCTAATGCGCACATTATATATGCTTTTACCGCTAGACTATGTTTATATGTGCAATTTTTATTAGTTTTTACCTATTGTTGAACAAGTAATTTTTGCCTATTCTAGGCTAATTACCCTTGTTCATTTTTTTTTCCTTTTTTCCCTCTCTTTTTCCCAATTTATCATATGTAATATTTTCCTTTTGAACACTGTTGAATACTTGTGTATTGTAAATGAATAATGCCCTCTTTCTTTTTATTATTTTATTTTCCCCTGCCAATTATCATGCTTATTTAGGGTCTATTAATTTAGTATCAGTAGTAAATAGTCAACAGTTAACAGTTAAATATCTAAAATTCTAAATCTTTTAAGAATCTCTCTCTCTTAATCTTGCAAGCCTCAAATAACCTTTTCATTATATCTTTTTTTATTTATTTTATTTAAAAAGATAGTCCAGTTATTCGATTTAATTAAGTCGAGATAAAAAATTTAATGGAAAAAAATTTTGTATTTGTTCTCCAAATAAGATACTAAAACTCTTGTTTGAATTTTACATTGATACTCGCCAAATAATTCTGTAAACTATTGCAAACATTTGATAAAAAGAGCAGTTATTGCATACCACATCTGTTGCATTTCGCTACCGAATGTGAAGTAAAAATATAATAATTGAATATTTAGAATTTGAAACCATCCTTTATTTTATAAAATGATTTATAGTTTTCAAAAAAAAAAAAAAAAGTAAAAAATAGGCTCCATTTGATATGGTAAGAATATTCAGGAAGATGAAGTTTCCGGGAAGAAAACTTTGGAGTTGGTTTATATTATGGTGTTAATTTCCCGGGAAGATTTCAAGTGATCTTCCTTAGTTATACGGTAAGTCACTTAATTAGGGGGACAGTTAAGTTGATCTTTCTAAGTGGAAGTTTATTAATTTCATCAAATTACCCTTAATTAAATTCCCTCTATTATTTTCTTATTCTTAGGTAAATGGTTTTTGTATTGCCCTGTGTTACCAGAGTAAATTAAATATATAATTTCGACCCGATAGACTAACCAAACGAATCTCACCCTTAATAGTTAAATCTCGAGATTCCAGCAGAAATTTAAGCTTATTATCCCACAATCCCTAAAATCTCATAGAAAGTGGCTCAATTCCACGAGAAATTATATAATATAACAGTGATTCCAACTAGAAATCATAATTGAAATGACAAACCTGTTAAATCATGATATGTGTTGGTTTTATTTTGCAAAAAATAAAAAAAAAATAAAAGTTTTTGGGGAATTATTTTTCCCTCTCTCTCCAATTAATTATTTCATTTTCTTCTTTCATCTTCATCATTTCTCTTAGGGATGAGTAAAACCGAACCAAAATTAAAAAATCAAATCGAATCGATTAATTTAGTTTGATTTGATTTGATTTTTTAAGTGATTCGATTTATTTTTTAAGTAGTGAACTGAATTAAATTTTGGTTCGGTTTGATTTTTACCAAAAAAATATTAATTTGAACCGAACCGATCGAAATATATATATATTAAAATAAAAAGAAAAAAAAGTCAAATCAAACTAAATCGAATCAAATCAAATTTTTTTGATTTGTTTTGATTCGATTCAAATAAATTATAGATTCGATTATTTTAATTATTTCGATTCGATTCGATTTTTAACGCTTGATATTTGAACGCTTATAAATATATGATTCCACTATTCTAGGTACACAATTAATCCTAAAAAACTATTTTCTATCTCTAAAACTCTATTACTGATTTTACCATCAGAGTATTAACGCCGACCAATATATTTATTTTGCAGATTTCTCATCGAATTACCATAAAAAAAATTTCGGCAAACGGTAACACCAGGTTATATTAAACTACTATAAATGTATTATTATTTTTAAATCACATGCACCAAACAAAAAAAAAAAATTCTACCACGTAGAAAGATAGCAATTAAACCAAATATACTTAAAGCTATACTTCCCTAGAATTAACCTCATGATAAATTGACTTCCCGCAAATATACTTCCAGGAAGTAGCCAATGAGATTAAGCCTTAAAAAACTGTAAACTTATCCCAAGCCGGATATTAGAATAGCTTTATGATATCTTGCATCATCAACTTCTTGAGATCAGAGGGAGGGCCCTCAAGAACATGATAACCGAACCCATAGTTAAAACCCATATTAGCAAGATGATCGGCACGCCTATTCCCTTCACGGTGGACATGCATAAAGGAGACCTCCCACTCTTGCTGAAGCAATCTACTAATCTCCTTAACCAAAGCTAATTGCTTTAATGAACCATTAAAACCCTTTCTTAAACCATCAATAAATCTTATTATCGGCCTCCTGCATAACACGCCTATAACCCAAATTCCAAGCCAACCTTAACCCATGAACAACACCCCAAAGTTCAGCCATCATAAAACCAATGAGATTTTAATATAGTGATAAAATTAAAATTGAGATCCTGCAGGTTTTCACATTCAATTCCTACCCATGTTAGTTTTAAATTTTATTTGTAATATTTGATATTATTATTAGTTTTTTTTTTCTTTTTTATATTAGGAAGACCTAATGAGCCGAAATAACATTGTAAGCTAAACAATATAGAGTAATCCTCCCTTTTAAATCTCTCACTAAATTGAAGATTTTAATATGAAACCTCCCACATTTTACACCTATAAATGAAATAAAAAAACTAACTAGACATGCACCGAATTATGGATATTATTATTAGTTTGATACTTGTCCATGTTGAATTTGAATTATTGTTACTCAGAAAGTTTGTACTTGCACGCTAAACAAACACAAGAATAAAGAATTATATATAGGTTTTTATTTTTTTTTTGAACTGAAACTATGTATGAGTATTGAAAAATTTAGAGATGGCAAAACTCGATCCATCCGATGAAAAATTCATCTCTGTCCCATCTATGGTAATGAGACAAAGAGATGAAATTGAGTCTCTCCTCCTCGATTCTACAAAATTAATATATATATATATATATATATATATATATATATATATATATATATATATATATATATATATATATATATATATATAAT
>CATKHJ010690759.1:0-15384 GCA_949750685.1 Vernicia montana | reverse complement strand
TTTATTATATATAATAATTATATAATTATATAATAATAAATAATTTTATAATTTAATGATATTAATTATAATTATTATATAAATATTATTCACTTTTATTCATTTGAATTTTTTTATTTTTTATTTTTAAATAATAAAATTATATTTATATTTATTATATATATAAGGGCACTTTAGTCATTTTTCAAAAAATTTAACAGAAAAAGTACAAAAACTGGACAGAAAGATTAAATAGTCTGACGGAACCAAAATTGAGAGAGTAATTAGTTAGTTTCTCAAAAAGTAGGGACGAGTTAGTTAATTTGATCAAAATTCAGAGACTAAATAGAAGTTTGCCCTTTTTTTTTATTTGCTTTAATCTTGTTCTTTCTTTGCAAGATTTGATTCTTGATTTTTTTTTTCATTTGATTTGTTATAAAGATTTTTTTTATTTTATTTTCTTTGTTTCTTTTATTTTTTTTGTTTTTGATTTTTTTTTCGTTTTCCTTTTTGAACAAGAATAAATATACAAGAAGAAAAATTTCTCATTCATGAATAATATATTCTTTTTGGCCTAAGTTTTGTGGGTTTTATGTCATAAATGGAAATTTTAAAATAAAATGAGGATTATTTTAGCATTTTTACATATTTTTAACAGATTTTTTGATGCAATGAAATATGAAGGATTAAATAATGATTTTTCAAAGTATAGGGACGAAATTATTAATTTCACTAAACTTCATGAACTAAATAATACTTTACTTATAATAATAGAAAACAAAAAAAAATTCTAACTCAAATAATAATGATATGGAGTTTAGTTCACTATTTTATTTTATTTTATTTTATTTGTTTCTATTTGGCAATAAATTAGTATTATAAGTACTTAATTCATATTTTTTTCAGCATTAAAAGAGAATTTTAATATTAATGAGAGTATTTCCAATGGTACTCTTTAAAATAAATAACATATTTTGGTTAATAAATAGCATTTTAAGGAATATTTAAATATAAATAGCAAATAAGTTTATTTAAATCCAATGTATTTTTATATTTTACTCTTCATTTTATTTTATCCTATAAAAACATTTAATATTAAGCATTTAATATTAAGTATTTACAATAAAAGAAGCCAATAGAAAATAATGATATATATGGAAAATATAAGTATATTATTAATTAATTTTTGTATAGAGAGTGAATTTTGGCTATCTACATGTGGGGAGCTAAACTCACCCTCTAATCTATAATTTAAATTTAGAGAGTGGGTTGGAGTCCTGTTTTTTATAATCACCCTAACATTATTTTTTTTATTTGATATAAAGCATATAATTTATGTTAGAATTAAGTGATTTAAAAATTGAAAAATAATACCTATTTTACAGTCTGATTTTAAAAATCAAACACTAATTAATAAGGTAAAATGTAAATCCACTCCATAACTAATGTTGTTAAAACCAAACTGAAAGCTGAATCAATTTCTTTGTCAGTTGGTGGTTCGACCGACTTGTCTAACCGGTTCGATTTAATTCCTGTAATTTTTTTTTTAATTTTTTTTAATTTTATTAAGTTTAAAATGGCGTCGTTTTGCAAATTTCGATCTAAACAGTTTACCAGTTTTTTTGGTTCGGACCAATTTTTTTCGGTTCAATAATTTTTTAGTTTTTTATAATTTAAAAACCGAACCAATAATCGATTTTTGATTTAATTTATCCAACCGATCAATCCGATTCGATTTTAACAACACTGTCAATAACTAAGCTAGTCATCGAAATTGTTAACTTCATTAATATTGGTGAATATGTGAATATTTAAGAGTGATAGTCAATCTCTCCAAAAAAAAAAAAAAAAAATGATAGTCAATGATTGAATTCCATAGTAAATAAATACCCTTTTCCTAATTTTTATATATATTTTGAAAAATGTTTACTTCACCATTTTAAGTTAATATAGGTACAAGAGCTGCATATTTCATAGAAGCTGCATTGCTAATTAATTAGGATATTTTGATATATTAATTACAAACATAAAAGAGTACGAAAATAATTTCTACTTATCCAATAAAAGGTAATGCGTGCAATGGATTTTTATAAAAAAATTTATGGGTTATTTTTTGTATTAGTTATAAGAGAATAGTAGGGTAAATATATCAAAAATCACCAAATTTTTGATGAATTTTGTGCTGTAGTCACTATTTTTTTTTTTCAAGCGAAGACTTAATTTTTTGTTTCAATTAAAGTTTATTGGTCAAATTCATATCAAAATTTCATTAGAACGTGACATGACACATCACCCTAGCCATTTGACTCAACACGTCACTTCGGATCCACATTAGATAAACTTTTATGATCACATTAGAAAAACTTCCAAAATTTAATGATTTTTAAGGTGATTTATATATTTTTTTATTTTTTATTCAAAATATTCTTTTAATTTTTTAATTAAAAAATATTTTTTTTAATTATGTTCACTAATATGCTTTTAATTATTTTTTATTTTTTTTCAAAATATTCTTTTAATTCTTTCAAGTGAAAATATTATTCTAATTTAAACTTTATTTAATTTTTATAAATTCAAATAATAATTTTTTTATAAAAATTAATCTATGAATCCAAAACCATTGGTTGCTTTTTTTTATTCAAAATATTCTTTTAATTTTTTTAAGTGAATATATTCTTCTAATTTAAATTTTAGAAATAAAATGAAGAATTATTTTGTCACATTAAAATTTAAATAAATTATTTATTGATTTGAATATAAGACCATCTAATATATCTTAAATCTTAATTATTTAGTTATTGCCTTCTATACAATAATTTATATAAATTATTAAAGTTATCTAATAGATCTAATAGTTATTAATTTATTAGAAAAATATCTTCTAATTTAGTAAATTTAAATTAGAAGAATATTTTCACTTAATATTGATTTTTGAGGAAAATTTATTGTTTGAATTTATGAAAATTAAATAAAGTTTAAATTAGAAAAATATTTTCACTTAAAAGAATTAAAATGATATTTTGATGAAAAAATAAAAAATAATTAAAAGAATATTTTGAATGAAAAAAAATAATTAAAAGAATCAAATGGCAAAAAATATAACTCCAAAAATTACTAAATTTTGGAAAAAAAATTTTAATGTGATCACTAAAATCCATCTGATATTGATCCAAAGTGGCATATTAAATTAGATGGTTAGGGCGACGTGTCATGTTATGTTATTCAATATGGTGAGATTTTGATCGAAAACTTCTAGGTGATCTCTGATTAAAAAAAAATTTAAGTATTCACCTAAAAAAAAATTAAGTATTCACCTGCAAAATTTTTTTTTTTTTTTGAGTGATCACATTAAAAAAATACTAAAATTTAATAATTTTTTATATCATTAACCCGAGAATAGTATATATTCTCCATTTTATAATCTAAGCTCATTATACTTTCTTTAATGTTCAAACACACCAACCGCCACCTACACTACAATCATTTGTGTGGGAAAAAAAAATCATGTTTTTCATTTGTTTTCACTTTTATTTTTGTTCTTTTCACCTACCTAAAAACTAGAAGAGAAATTAAATACAATAATTGTCTAGAGCCTATTTAATTACATAAATTTTTTTCTATTTTCATTTTTTAATTTTCATTGAAAATGAAAAGTTTTCATTTTCAAAAAAAATTGAAAAATAAATGAAAAATATATTTATTTGCTATGATTTAAAAACTATTTCCAATTTCAAAATATGAAAAATTTATTCATTTAACAATAATAATAATAGTGGTGGTGGTGGTAGTGAAGATGAAGGTGAAGGTGAAGGTGGTGATGGTGGTGGTAATGACGATGGTAGAAATGGAGGTGGTGGCGGTGGCGGTGGCAGAAGTGGTGGTGGAGGTGGTGGCGGTAGTGGTGGAGGTGGTGATGGCGGTGGCAGAGGTAGTGTCGACGGTGGTGGTGGAGGTGATGGCGGTGGTGATAATGATGGAGGTGGTAGAGGTAAAGGTAATGGTATGTTTATTTAAAAAAATTAATGAAGAAAATTTTAGAAAATATTTTAAACTTGTTTTGTAGTTTTCTTTTAAAATAACGAAAACAGTTTTCTAATAAAAATTTTGTGAAACAATCATAGTAAATACAAAATTCTATTTTCTGTTTTCATTTGAAAGTTTTTTCATAAAACTGGAATAATTTATCCTAACTAAACAAGCCATGTCTAGTTTTATTAAAATGTTATTTTTATCTAAATTTATGTAAGAGGAAAAAAAATGATAAAACAGTTTCATCTCATGATTATATATTAAAATTAAAATAGATACATGCATGTCACCAACATATATGCAGCCAAAAAACAAGCATCATTGTGAGATTGGAAATTGGAATTAAGAGTTTGTACATCAATAAAGACTTGTAAAATACTTTTTTTTGTTTACATAAAGGGAAATTTCTCATTAAAGACAACCATATGATATATCGATATTTACAATAAAATCTTTTAAACTTGTAAGGTTCCTTAATTTTGTGTGACAATTAATCATCGTGGAGATAAAGTCATCAACAATAATATATGACAAAAGAATGTTGCTATCACTTGTAATATGACCACTTAATTTTTTTTTTTTTTTACATTTAAGGTATGTTCGCTGAGTAATTAATAATTAAATAATATAATTAAATATATATTTAATATAATATTTATGTTAAAAATATATTTGATTACATTATATTATAATTTACTAAATATATCATTAAGGATATGTTTAATATATCGTAATAAAATATATGTAATGTAATATAATCATATATATTTTTAATATAATCATATCAAATTACCCAATGTTTTATTTATTCTTTGAAGTTTAATATATATAATGTAATCATTTGTTAATGGGATGTGGATTCTATAGGTTACAAGTCTTAGTAAACTAGAAACCGTGTTTTGTGTTGTGTATCAATACTAATACTAAATCTTTAATTATATATTATTAATAATTATTTTCAATTTTAATCAATACTAATTAAGTCATAAAGCTAGCCACTTCTTAAAAGTTAAGATATCCAAAACTTATTATATATCTCCAATGTAATTATACACGACTTTTGAAATGATAATAAATCTAGTAACATTTGTTTCATTACTTTCGTGCGATGTAGGCTTCACAACTATTAGTGAATTTCTAATTATAATTGTTAATATATTTACTAGAAAACAGAGACAGAAATAAAATGATTTTGTATATATATTAACATGGTATCAGAGTCCAGTCTCAGTTAAAATTTTCAGCATCATTTCATTTCTGTCTCTGTTTTCTAGTAAATATATTAACAATAATAACACATAAATATAGATTGAAAATTTTGATAAAGTATGGTATAGATAATTTTAATAACACGAACAAAAAAAAATTAATGAATCTACTAGAATACATTATATCTTAGAATAAGTTTCTATGTTTTACATATGCATCCATGGATTATTTCCTTAATTTTAATACAAAGGTTTTAACTCTAATCAATAGCATAGAAAACAAAATTAGCTTAATTAAGTGACACTTATTTTCATACTGCCATAATTAGAATTATAACTCTAACTTTTAAAGTTAATAAGAATGGTAATCTTGTATTGGTAGACAAATTAACTAATACCAAATTGAATGATGTTATGGCCCTATTAATTAAGGCTATATTCTCATACATGTCCTTTACAAATTAGAACTAATTAAAAAAAGTTAAAAAGAATCTACCACCAAACACGTAAACCAATTGGTGTAAAACTGTTATAATTTAATCAAGATTTCGGAATCGAGACTTGAAAATATAATTGTGTTAAATATTCGATAAAAAAATTTTTGTCATTTTTATAATCTCATCGACTCAAATAGAATTAGTCATACGCCAAAAAATATAAAACACCTATTATCTAAAAAAAAATTAAAAAGAACCTTAGGATAGTATATACTATATACTATATATTTATGAGTTTTATTGTATGATATGATATGACTTGGTATATGTCGGTGTCCAAATAAACATGTTGAATGTTAGGTTTTCTATAAACTGCAGCCAACAAACAAAACATTATAATAATAAATTCACCAAATTTATATAAATATGATCCTCGTTCTTCTATACCCATCAAACCATGAGAAACTTGTTTTTCTTTGACGCTAAGAAAAGGACCTTTTCTATTTTTTTTTTCTTTTGGTATGTGTACTGAAATAAATATAAATTTGGTCCAAGAAATTAAGAAATCAAGGACACGATTTCTTTATTAAGAAATTAAGAAATAAATGTAATTATATCTTTGATAAAAAAAAATATTAAACTTAATTTTTCTACATGTAAATCAAGTTAAATCCCAATAATTCAATTTAAAATTTTATTTAATATTAATTTCTTCAATTAAGAAAGTTTAAATTTATTTGTGAATTTATTCAATTAATTAAATTTACCTATAGACTTGACATTGATTGAGTGGTTTGAAGATACTATACTATGATCAAAATAGACAAAAAAGTAAGTTTAAATTATTAATTTTTTATAGTTACTTAACATAGTATTCATTCTCAAAAGAAAAACACGCTACAACAAATAATATAATTAGCTGCAAAAGTTTTAATAGTAAAATCATTTGATTGTTATAAGCTAATTATAGTAGTAATATGAAAAGTTGCTGCTATGTTGATATACAAAATATATATTTTTATATTTTTTCTCTTTTCAAATATTAAATAAGAAATATTATTTATTAATGAAACATAAATTTTGTGCATATTATATATATATATATATATATATATATATATATATATATATATATATATATATATATATATATATATATTATGTTAAACAACGACAAATTATATAATTTTTTTTAAAAAAATTATCGCTATTGATAATTTATTGGCATCAAATTAAATTTGACAACAAAAAACTTATGACTTCATAATATGGTGCAACAATTTATTTTTATTACTATAAGCTTATAGCAATAATTTTCATATTATAATACAAAAGACCTAATGAAAACTTTTTTTTTTTTTTTTAAGAAATACCTAATAGACATTGAAATTAGAATATTAGTGTTATAATAGACATGAATTCACCTTACTTGACTTGTTAATCAAAATATAAGAGTTTGTTTGATATAATTATTATTTTATTTATGAAATTAATGTCTTTATTTTTATTATTTAAAATTTTAAAAATATAAATTATTACAACCAAAGAAAATAATTTTTATTTACTTTACCAATCTATTTTTTAAGATTTTTATTTTTAATATAAAACTAAAAAAAAAAAACAGAAAAACTACCAAATTAGTAACCTAAGTTAAGAGTATTCTATTAATAATACATACATAAAACTGGTAATGATCAAACAGTCGGTTTGATTTAAAATAAACTGAATCGAAAAAATTAAAAAACCGAACTTACATTTTAGATAAATCGATATATATTAAATTAAAATTTCAAATTATTTAATAACGATATTTAATACTTAAAATTAAAATTTTTAACACTTAATCATTTTAAATTATTTGTTAACAATTGTTTTAAAAGTATCAATTAAATTAAAAATCAATTAAAATAAAAAGTCAAAATTATTAATTTAAAATTTATACTGAATACAATTAATAATTAAATTTTTAAATATTTTTACAATTAAAAACTTATATCATTCAGTAATATTTAATTTTAGACTTAATTTTCAATTTTTACCGTATTATGTTAAAAATAAAAAGTAAATCATTACACGTCATTGGTGTATGACAAAATAGTTCACATGAGTAACCAATAAAACTAAAACACGTGTAAAAAACAGATTTTCCAACTCTTCATGCCCACCGGTTATTGCACGTCTCCTATTTTAATCCTTCTCTCTTACACATTCTCTTTAACCTCCAAATTTCAACCCAAAAAATATATTATATATAATTTAATCACAAAAAAAATAAAAACTAATTAATTAAATAAAACACAGCCCTGGATGACTCCACAACCACCACGACCAGGGCGGTGCTCCTCCTTCTCCTTCTCTTATAAACCTCTGATTCTCCTCCGTCTACGGTGTCTACGGTGATGGCTGCCACCATTACTCAAACTCTTACTTATTACTTATCGGAGCATCCGTCCATAGTTACTTTCCGATGGAGTCATATCCAATTATGGGGCTCCACATGGTCATTCCTCTTTTCGTCCATAGCTTTTTACCTCTGTTTCTGCTCTTTCATCCATATTTGTTTAGCAATTCTTCTCCGCCGTGGCCGTGCTGTTCCTCTTGGTCCAATCCCGGCTCTCCATAGTCTCTCTATGGCTTTAATTTCCTTAATAATTTTCGCCGGCATTCTCCTTTCCACGGCGGCGGAGATCCGAGAAACCCGTTGGTTCTGGCGGCGTTCTAAAACTCCATTTCAATGGCTACTCTGTTTTCCATTAGGCACAAGGCCGTCGGGTCGGGTTTTTTTCTGGTCTTATATGTATTATCTTTTCCGATTCCTTCACATGTTCCGTACTTTCTTCACCATATTGAAACTTCGAAAATTGGCTTATTTTCAGCTATTCAACAATTCAATTTTAACATTCATGTCATTTTTATGGCTTGAATTTTCACAATCGTTTCAAGTTCTGGCAATTTTGTTTGCAACTTTGGTTTACTCTGTTGTTTATGGGTATAGATTTTGGACTGCAATTGGATTGCCCAGTGCTTGCTTCCCTTTTGTGGTGAATTGCCAGATGATTTTATTGGGTTGTAATGTAGCTTGCCATATTGGAGTTTTAATGCTTCATTTCTTGAAAGGTGGGTGTAATGGAATTGGAGCTTGGGTTTTCAATTCAGTGCTTAATGGAGCAATTTTGTTCATGTTCTTGAATTTTTATGTGAGGATGCATTTGGAAAACAAGAACAAGAAGAGGAAAATTCAGGTAAGTCCACTGATCGAGAAGCAGAAATTTAAAAGAGAAGAATGATTTTGATTTTGATTTTGATTTTGATTTTGATTTTGATTTTGATCTTTCTTTTTGAAAAATATATATATACATATGTTTGGTGTAGTGGTTTTGTGGGTAATGTAATTTGGGGCATACCCATCTTTGGAAAACAAAATTGTATAATTATTATGGTTAAGCGCAGGTTATTAAATGGTACAGTAGCATTTCTATTCTACAGTTATGGGTTTTCGTTTTTCAATTTTCATAGCTAACAATAGCAACTCCAATCTGATTTCTACAATGATTGTTTGTATAAAAAAAAAAAAAAAAGAATTTCTAACATGATAAGAACTATTTACATGAAAAAATATATATATTTTTTAATACAATAGTATTAGATTTATCTTTAAAGTCGAGCGATTACGACTAAAACTGAGGGTGTTGCCGAGTCGAGTTTTGGCTTATTCAGATTTAATTCGATATTTTTTTTTTCGAGTTCGAGCTTTTTTGGCTCGTTTAAATTCGAGTCGAGCTCGAGTTTGACTCGAGTTTGGCTCATTAATAAATTATAATTGAGCTAAACTCGATATCGAATTCAACTCGTTTATAATTTATCAAAATACTCAACTTTCTATATATTTATTTCTAATAAAATAACTATAACAAAAATACTTAAAACTAACCTAAAAGTAAAATCATCTAATTAGTGAAAAAAAAATTCAATCATAAAATTGAGTATCACATTTATTATAAAAATATTAATTAATAAAAAATATATATATTTTTAAAAATTAGAATATTAAATTATATAATAAGGAAATATTAAATTATATTAATTAGGAGAATATATATTTTAGTTAAATTTAATTATCAAAAAATTTATAAGAGTATTAAAATATATTTTTTGAAGTGTCAAAATTATTAAGTTAATAATAATAATAATAATAATAATAATAATAATAATCAAACTGTTCATGAGCTTATTAATCGAACTGTTCATGAGTTTAATCGAGCCGAACTTAACTTTACTCAAACTCGGCTCGTTTATTTATCGAGCCTTAAAGTAAGGCTCAAATTTGGCTCATTTATAAAATAACCCGAACGCAACCGAGCTTTTATCGAGCCGAACACCGAGCCACTCGCAAACGGCATGACTAATTTACACCCCTAACTAAAATGAAATTCATAAAATAATTCATTTCTTATTAGGTTGAATTTTATCATTTTTTTCTTCTATTTTAATGTCTAAATTTTATTTTTTTATTAATTAAATATTTGAACCAACAAATTTTTTTAATCAAGTGTATTTTACGGGAATTTCTCACCAAAAATTTAAAATTGATTATTTTTTTCTCAATAAATAATATCATATTTTAATATTTATGTCATTTCTCTTACTTTTTTCTTTTTCATTTTTCATTTTTCAAAAAACAATCCCGTCTTTTAAAAAACTAAAAAAAAATTCATAATTTTATTTCATTTTCTAAGAAAATCGCAACAAAAATGAAAATGAATATAATAAAGATAGAAATGAGAAAAGGAAAAGATATGAATAAAGTGAAGAGATGGTGTAAAATAATACTCCCTCTGTTCTTTAATAAATGTCGTTTTAAGAGTTTAATTTTATTCCATATTATTTGACGTTATTCTTTTTTCAATGTATATTTTTTTTTTCAAATTATACTCTTATTTATTAAAGTAAATACTCTTGGAGTATTTGAAGTATAAGGGTAATACAGTCTATTTAGTTATGTAATAATGGTTATTTAACACATTCTTAATTTTTATGCAAAAATCTTAAACGACATCTATTTAGAAACGGGAGAAGTAGATTTTAATAATCTGAAATTGAGATAATGGTATGGAAGATTTGGTAAAGTTCATGCACTAATTTAATAATTATTCAAAAAAGAAACAAGAAAGATACAAAAATCACTAATTGTCCTAGTATTTAGGGACATACATAATCAATAATTAAAAAAAAAAAAATGGGACCTTAATAGTTGGAAAAGCATATACTATTCTATTGATTCTTAATAAAATCCATTTTTCAGTCTCAAAAAAAAAAAAAAAAATGATACCTACATGGGAATGGAAAATTTTATGAAAATGATTGATGATATTGGCATATACCGACAGAACCAAGTGAGGAATATTGTTTTAAAATTCAAAAGAGAGTGTATATTTTGGTCTACCATGATTAATATGCAGTCAACTTAGAGGTGCAAGATGTTGCAGCAGAGAAATTTGTAGGCAGACTTAGTCTACCACATATAAAAATAAAATCAATTATTATTAATTATTATCCGTCAATGACATTATTTCTAAGTAATGGTAAGGTCAAATTTTGCCATAGCAAGTTCCAATTTTTGCTATGACAAGTGTGAAGTGTGAAGTGTGAAGTGTGAAGTGTGAAGTGTGAAGGTATCTTTCACATTCTAAAATTGAGCATGTCAAGAAAATCTTGGAGAAGCCTTCAGTCCTTTGTATATTATGAGCAATTCCATGTATCTGATATCTTGCCAAATTTGCTATCAAGCCAAGGGTCAGGTACTAAGGTTTACCATTCCACAAGAAAGCAAAAGAAAATGAGCTTACGTTACTTTCTTTTTTTTTTTCTTTGCCAACTGAGCTTACGTTACTTAGAACAATAGATTATTATATGCAGCAGGACTTTTGGAAATTAATTTTAGGAATAATAATAGGTAACTTCGGTTGGAGAAAGATTCCAATATAAACTTATTGTTAACTCGAGATATTTTAGTTTTAGATATATTATGAGTGTGAATTATATATTAAGATTAATCTATTTATTATTTTGTTTATATTTTGATTTTCTTTTACTTTTTTAGTTTGTTTCATATTTTCTTAGATTTTTTAAAAGTTTTTAATGCAATTTCAAGTAATTTGAAAGTTCGAAAGTTATTTGGAAGAAGTTAAAAGCGAAAAAAGATCGAAAAGTGTGAAATAGACTTAATTAGATCTACATGGCCTTGCAGATATATGATCGTGCAAGAGAGGGTATGTACGGCCGTACAGATTAATTTGAAACTATCCGAAATTTAAAAATTACTTCATTGTGAAAAAAAGTGCACAGTTGTGAGCCTCTAGTGGACTACACTGGAATCGTTTCTTCCGCAATTTTTATCCTATTTTCGCTCAACTTAAAGGATATTCTTGTACTTCGAATCTCCTAAGTTTTTAAGGACTTTTAAACCTCCTTAAACCTAAGTTTTGTGATATCTATATATAGATAAACTTTCTATTAATTTTTATAAAGGGAAGAGAGGGAGATACTCCCCAATCTCCAATTATTCCATAGTTTTATATTTCTCTTAGATTAGATTTAGATTTCTTGAAAGTTTTTGCAAGGGAAGTTGAAGATTCACAAGTTTGGAAAAAGATTCAAGATTTTAGACTTCTCTCTTCTTTTTGCTAGAGTTTTTCTAAACTTTATTCTTTTTTTTTTTTTTTTTTGTGAATAAAGGATGAAAAACTGAAACTACAAGACAACAACAACTAAATCCTCATCCAGTAGCTTCAATAACAAGTCAGCACACATATTGGCTTTCCTTGAGATATCTTGCAAAGAGACATCCCATTCCATTTGCAGCAATTGTCTAATACTTGTCACAAGGAATCAGTGAGAGGTGGGAAGATCATTTGTGTTTACAATCAAATTCACCACAGCCTGCGAATCCATTTCCACTTGAATCTTTAAAAAACTCTTCTCCCACGCTAAATTCAACTTTCAAGCCTGAAAATAATCCCCAGAGCTTTGCCGTTTTCGCATCACAACTACCTATGTTCTGAATGTAACCCAAAAGCCATTTCCCAAAAGCATCCCTTATAATTCCACTACCACCAACATTAATCCTCCCTCTAGAAGAAGATTGGGCTCCATCTGAGTTGAGCTTGACCCATTCTTGGGGACTAGGGAACCATCTACTAGCCACCTTTCTTTTGCCCTGCAAAATAGAATCAACGTTTGACAATAAGGATTCCTGAATTGCCTTCGCTTTATCGTAAATACATTCCAATGGACCCTTCGAGTTTATTGATTCTTCAGAGAACACCAACTGATTTCTCCAAGTCCATAGAGTCCACGATGCAATTCCAAACAAAAGACTCCAATCAACATCTGTCAATCTTCCAAAACCACTTCCTACAATAGTAGCTTGAATCCAATGGTGAGTGTCCATTGCGAAAAATTCTTCCCATCTATCAGCTTTAATTAACTAACACAAATACTCTTAGCAAAATCACAATCTCGAAGGACATGAAGAGTAGATTCTTCCAAGCTCTGGCAACTTTATTCTCTATTTCAAATACTTTGTTTCTGATGTTTATTTTCTATTCAATTAATACTTTGTCTTCTTTTCTAATCATGAACAACTAAATTCTTATCTAGGATTTTAAATGTAATTTTTTGATTTGCTTATGATAACCTATAATTAATTGATTGGGAATTGCTTGTAAGAATTAATATAGTGTCTTAAGGCTAAATTATTATGAATAACTGATCACTATTTGCATGTTTAAAGTGTTGTGTGAAGTAAGCAAAAGTAAAAGTATAACATTAGTTCATTAAGATATTAGACTGAATATATGTGTTTAGAGATAAAAACACTCATTTGTAATTATTAAAGAATTTTCATAAAACTTAATGAGTTTGTATTAATTACTTATGATCACGATAATAGATATAAGATTAGTATAAATATACGGTGTGTTATCTTGAGAGAGAACATCATATAATTTAGGGAAATCTAATCATTATTTCTAATAAGATAAAATTCAATCAATTCAATTAAAGATAATTCATAAGTAGTCAATTGATGAAATCTAAATTATAGACTTTTTATATCATTGTTTTAGATACCTTCAAAAAAAAATATATATATATCATTGTTTTAGCTTCAATTTAATTAATTCTCGTATTCTAGTTTAGTTTAATTTAATTTTAGTTTAAAACATTATTTTGATATTCGATTTTCTAAATAATAAAAGAAATCTCAATTTTGGTATTTTTTTAACCCTTTTCTCGTGAGATCGATACTCTACTCATACATTATATTAGTTGTTAATAATTAGTGAACTTGCAGAATTATCGCAACAATATGACTTTAATATCTATAAATAAAAAATCGAAGGCTCATTAGTCAATAGAAATTTATTGTTAGGTAGTATAGTTTATTATTGTATTTATTACTGAACTTTTTTATAATTATCTTTCGAAAAGAAAAAAATTGAGACTTTGTATCTATTTAATTTAATAGTGACATATAAGGATTGAAAAATCAAAGGTTAGCATTAATAATTTTTTAGTATTTTAATTATAATTTTAAATATTTGATTGTTGATTTTGACATGCTATTTTAACCATTATAGAGAATTCAATATTAATTATTTTCATTTGTATTCTTTATATTTTATCATTACTCTTTGTTGTTAGTCCTAAATATACACCTTCTCTCATCTATATGAATATATAATATGTTATGAGATAGGAAAAATAACTCCAATGTTAAATTCATAATTTTAATTTTTTTTACATTAATTGATCTCTGATCATGGTTTTAGTATTAAATAACAATTTTTATTTTTTTTTTGCCAAGGGTATTAAAAAACAAAACTCATTGTTTTATTATTTAATTTAATTTAACTTAAGAAAAATATTTGTGGTGAGTAATTTCACTAATATAATTTAATTTAACTTAAGAAAAATATTTGTGGTGAGTACGAGGATGGCAGGTCGTCCTCCACTTGTTAGGATTTCAAATGTGTGAAATTTCATATTGAAAAGAAAATGGATTAAGGAGTAACATATAAATAGTAATGATTCTTAAATCTATTGCATTAAGGTTTTGAGTTGAGTTGAAGTGTATTGTCATGTCTATGAATATATTCTCTGATCAAAGTCTATTAAGGAGATCTCTCAAAATAATTGGACTCTCTGATCCTATCAAGTGGTATTAGAGTCGATAACTCGGTAAATACTAGTATTGTAGGACGAGTAATCCACGTGAAAAAGCAAGAAGACTCTCGGTGTGCCCTCACCAATAAAGTATTAAAGAGAAGATTGTTAGAATTTTAAATGTGTCGAATTTCACATTAAAAAGAAAAGAGATTAAAAATAGCCATATAACTAAAAATGACCTATAAATTTATTATAATAAAATTTTAGATTAAAATGTGATATCAGACGCATAAATATATTCTCTCACCAAGATTCATTAAGAAGATTCTCTCACCAAGATTCATTAAGAAGATTTTCAAAATAAGTGGGCTACCCGATATTAACACCACTTAAAGAGACGGCCGGAGCTCCTTTATATGAACTTTCAAATATCATTTTTCTGTATTTTATGGACCCCAACACCAAAAGATTACTTTCCCTTCCTTTTTCAAAAAAGTGATTGTTACTATCAATATTTTAAAAAATCTTTTGACAATAATACACACCAATTCTATGGAAAGGGC
>CATKHJ010690632.1:0-15500 GCA_949750685.1 Vernicia montana | reverse complement strand
GAGCAAAAGTATATTATTAAACATCTACTCTTACTACCAGCAAGGGTATGCTAATCAAGCCTCTACTCTTATTTACGAGGTGAGCATGCTAAAAAAATGCCTCTGCTCCAAATATCACGAGCTTGATTTCTATATCCATCTATTATGATTTATGATTTCCTTCATGAGCTATATACATGATTATTCTTGTATATCACGAGTTATTGATTATTACGAGTTATATGAGCCTCATTTGCTATATTGTAAATCATTTGACAAGTATGAGCCCTACCATCCTTGTGAGCATCCTTGTGAGCTAGTTTTGAGTGACCTAGCCTCACAAGTATGGTAGTATATTCTTTACTCACTGCTTTATCTTATTAGTGATTCCATTTTTCAGGAGATTAATAAGTTTATCAGCTCGGTTCTTCAGACATTTTCCTCCCTAAAGAACCTATTTGATCAATGTAATTTCTCCATTTATTATATGTATTTGAGATATTGTGGTTGCTCCATGTGTGTAAGAGAGAGCTATTCTTTTGGCCTCTATGGCAATTATATGGATGATTTTTATATATTATTTTATGAGAATTATAAGCTTATGAGATTACGAGTAAGTGCATGTATGAGCATGTGATATGATGAGATAGATGTGTATGTGTATATGAGTTCAGGTTCTGATATTGGGGTGTGTTGTTTTATTTGTTATGATGCCATGTGGATTATATATATAGAAGGGTTCTATGGATTTTCGGTGGCCTTATGCCTACCTATGCCCTAGAACCATCACAGTTGCGAAGTTGGGCTGTGACAAAGTTGGTATCAGAGCATAAGGTTAAGTCTAGTTTAGACTTTATGAGTTATAGAGTATGTGAACACCATGGAGCATAGGAGATTTCCTTTATGTCTATTGAGTCATCGTTTATGTGTAAATCCGCTTTAATCGCTATGTGTTAAATCTCTTGTTATGTGTTTCTCTTATAGATGCCACCTAGAAGAGGAAGAGGAAGAGGTAGACCGAGGCGAGTCCCTCTTGAGAATGTAAAAGCTCTGGATGTGGCTTTTGATGCCGCCTCCATTGATGAGGAACCACTTGAACCACTAAGGGCTAGACGCCGGGTTCAAGCGGAGGAAGTCCATGTTCCTCCAAGAGGTGATGATGATGACTTGAGGCTTGAGAATGAGGAGCTCCGCCGAGAATTGGATGAGTTAAGACGATTGAGGCAACATGATTCTAATATTGCACCACCGCCTCCTCCACCAGTACAAGAGAGAATGCCACCGCCACCGGCTCCTGTGAATGCTCCTGTTCCTAGGCATGTGGCTAGGAGGGTTATTGATGATGGTGGGGTGAGCATGTATAGCTTTCTGAAGATGGGACTTCTGAAATTCTATAGGGAGGATGGAGAAGAGCCTCATAGATTTCTAGAAGCTGTTGAGAGGTAGTGAGACGACTGGCTTGTTCAGATGCAAGAGCAATTGAGCTAGTGGGACTCTTGCTGAAAGATGATGCTTGGACGTGGTTCCAAAATAATGTGGAAAATAGGCTGTAAGATGAGATTCCTCCGACATAGGAACAGTTCAAGTAGAAATGATAGATGAATTTCTAGGGGAAGGAGAAAGAGAAAACCGGATAACTCAATTTGAATGATTGAAGTAACAAGGCATGACCATATCCGAGTATGCCAAGGAGTTTAACCGGTTGAGAAAGTATGCCCAAGAGGTAGTTCCTACAGAAGCTGCTAAGATCGGAAGGTTCAGAAGGGCTTTTATAGAACCTTAGCACAATGCTTTTTATGCCATTGAGTTTGCTTCTTTGTCCAAATTGGTTGACAAGGCAAAGCAAATGGAGACCAAGAGCAGGGAAGACAAAGCAGAGAGGGATCAGAGGAATAAGAACAAACCCAAGAGTTCTGGTAACCAGAGCAGAGGTGGAGGACTCTCAGGTGAAGACAGTTGAGCCTGCTATTTCTACTATGGTTCAGAGTCACCATAGAGGAGGTAGTCAGTGTAGAGGACAGACAAGAGTAATATCAGTGGCATCTGCTCCAGCCACCAGTTTTGTATCCAGACATGAACAGCAGAACTATAGCCGACCTACTTGTTCTACATGTGGGCGAAGACATGATGGGGTATGCCGGACTGCGGCAAGGACATGTTACGAATGTGGCCATTTAAGGCATTACATCAAGGGTTGTCCCTTGTGAAGAGACAATCAGAGTATACCTGCTACTTCGCAGCCAACAGTGCAGATGGCTAGACCTGACACTAGGAGTTCAGGAAGTAAAGGTAGAAGGAAAGGCCAAGCACCTAGTACCAGTCAAGCTCTAGAGGGAAGAGGTAAAGGCAAAGTATTTGCCCTGAATCAGCAGGAGGCTCGTGCTTCCAACACTACAGTGACTGGTATTCTCCTTATTCAAGATGTGCAAACTAGAGTTTTATTTGATTCGGGCACTACGCATTCATTTGTTTCACCATACTTTGCAAAGAGACTGGGAAAGGGTAGAGAGATCATGAGTAACCCCTTAAAAGTGTCCACTCATTTAGGGGAATCAATAGAAGTGAAATATATGTAGCCTTCATGCATGGTTGAGATTGATGGGAAAAAACTTCCAAGTGAGTTGATTGAGTTGGAGGTACTAGAGTTTGATGTGATTCTTCGTATGGATTGGTTGTCCAAGCACCATGCTCACATAGACTGTTATGAGAAAAAGAAAGAGTTCAAGCCACAAGATGAGAGTGAGTTTGTGTTTCAAGGGGATAGAGGTGAGGTACCTTCCAATTTCATATCAGCCATTGGGGCGAGGAGACTTCTAAGAAAAGGGTGTCAAGGATGTTTGGCACATGTGATTGATATGAGGGAAACTCCTGATGAGGTACAACAAATGCTGATAGTTAGTGAGTTTCCGATTATATTTCCAGAAGAGCTACCCTGAAAGGGAGATTGAGTTCAATATCGAACTTCTTCCTGGTACGCAACCAATATCTATTCCCCCTTACAAAATGGCACCTGTAGAGTTGAAGAAATTGAAAGTGCAGTTGTAAGATTTGTTGGATAAGGGGTTTATCAAACCGAGCAGTTCGCCATGGGGTGCACCAGTCCTTTTTGTGAAGAAGAAGGATGGTTCTATGAGACTGTGTATCGACTATAGGCAGCTGAACAAGATGACTGTCAAGAATAAGTATCCTTTGCCAAGGATAGATTATTTGTTTGATTAATTACAGGGAGCAAGTCATTTCTCCAAGATTTATTTTTGATCGGGCTATCATCAGCTCAGAATCAAGAATGAGGATATATGCAAGACTGCCTTTAGGACGAGATACAACCATTATGAGTTCACAGTGTTACCATTTGGGTTGACTAATGCTCCAGCAGCATTTATAGACTTGATGAATCGAGTGTTCAAGCCATATTTGGATAAGTTTGTCATTGTATTCATTGATGACATCCTTATCTACTCCAAGAGTAAGGAAGAGCATGAGGAGCACATGAGGATAGTGTTGCAGACTCTGAGGGAGCATCAGTTGTATACCAAATTGTTGAAGTGTGAATTTTGGCTTGATCATGTATGCTTCTTAGGTCATGTGGTTAGCAAAGATGGCATTCAAGTGGATCCAAAGAAGATTAAGGCAGTGTTGAATTGGCCTAAACCCACAAATGTGACAGAAGTTCGTAGTTTCCTTAGGTTGGTAGGTTATTACAAGAGATTTGTTAAGGATTTCTCTAAGATATCTTTGCCATTAACCAAGCTAACTAGGAAGAAAGTGAAGTTCCAATGGGATGATAATTGTAAAGAGAGTTTTCAGAAACTCAAGACTTGCCTCACTACAACTCCAGTACTTGCATTACCAGAAGGATCAGGTGGATTTGCAATATACTATGATGCTTTAAGAGTGGGACTTGGATGTGTTTTTATGCAATATGGGAAGGTGATTGCATATGCTTCGAGGCAGTTGAAGAAACATGAGATCAACTACCTTACGCATGATATAGAGATGGCAGCAGTTATCTTTGCTCTCAAGAAATGGAGACATTATCTGTATGGTGAGAAGTGTGAGATATACACTGATCACAAGAGTCTCCAGTATATCTTACAGTAGAGGGACTTGAATCTAAGACAGAAGATATGGGTAGAACTACTCAAGGATTATGATTGTCAGATTCTTTATCATCCGGGTAAAGCTAATGTGGTAGCAGATGCCTTGAGTAGGAAATCTATGGGGAGTTTAGCCCATATTGCAGTGGGGAAGAGACTTTTAGTCAAAGATTTGAAAGAGTTATTCAATAAGGGGTTGCATTTTGAGGTCTCCGAATCTCAAGTTTTGATTGCTCACTTTCAAGTAAAACCCAAGTTGATAGATGAGATTAAAGCAACGCAAGATGAAGACCCTTCACTTATGAGATTGAAGAGAGAGGTACTAGCGGGTCAGACATTAGAGTTTGAGTTGAAAGATGAGGTGTTAATGCATGGGAAGAGGATATGTGTACTAGATGTGAATGATCTTAGAGAAAAGATCATGAAAGAGATCCACCAAGCACCTTACAGTGTTCATCCAAGTGCAACCAAGATGTATCATGATTTGAAAGATTGCTATTGGTGGTTTGGTATGAAGAAGGATATGGCTAATTTTGTACCTTTATGCTTGACATGTCAGCAAGTCAAGTTTGAACACCAAAAGCCATCCAACCTGTTGCAAGAGATCAAGTTACCCGAGTGGAAATAGGAGCGTATTACAATGGACTTTGTGGTAGGATTACCAAGGACCTTAAGAGGTTATGACTTTATATGGGTGATAGTTGATAGATTGACTAAATCAGCTCATTTCCTATAAGTCAAGACAACCTACATAATAGCCCAATATGCCCAGTTGTATTTGAACAAGATTGTGAGCCTTCATGGTGTACCAGTATCTATCATTTTGGATAGAGGTACTCAATTCACATCTAGATTCTGGCACAAATTACAAGAGGCTTTAGGTACTCAATTGGACTTCAGTACGGCTTTTCATCCACAGACCGATGGGCAATCAGAGAGAACCATAATGACTCTAGAAGATATGCTTAGGATGTGTGTGTTAGACTTTGGTGGGAGTTGGGATAAGTACTTGCCATTGATAGAGTTTGCGTACAACAATAGTTACCACTCTACCATAGGCATGGCACCGTATGAGGCATTGTATGGTAAAAAGTGTAGATCACCGGTTTGTTGGATGGAAGTAGGAGACAAGCACATCGAAGGGCCAGAATTGATCAAAGAGACTTCTGAGAAAGTGCCCTTGATACGAGAGAGATTGAAGACTGCCTTCAGTAGGCAAAAGAGCTATGCAGATCGGAAGAGAAAAGATATCCACTTTTCTATAGGAGACCATGTATTTCTTAAAGTCTCTCCTATGAAAGGTGTGATGAAATTTGGCAAGAAAGGCAAGCTCTCACCAAGGTATGTGGGACCATTTGAGGTATTGGAAAGAGTTGGCAATGTCTCCTATAGACTAGCTCTTCTACCGAGCTTGGGTCACGTACATCCCACATTTCATGTGTCTATGTTGAGGAAGTATGTGCCAGACCCATCCCATGTGTTGCAACCGCAAGCTATTGAGGTAGATGAGAATTTGGCCTATAAAGAGGTACCGGTTGCAATTATTGATAGACAAGTGAAGAAGTTGAGGAACAAAGAGATAGCAATGGTTAAAGTGAAATTGAAGAACTAAGACATAGAATAGTGTACAAGGGAAAGTGAACAAGAGATGTTGCACAAGTATCCATATTTATTTCATGTGTAATGCAAGTAAACTTTATGTAATTGTAAAATTTCGGGACTAATTTTTAATAAGGAGGGAAGAATGTAATACCCTAAGTTCATGTATACATTCGTTTGATCTTTTATATGAGCTACTAGATGAGTATCTGGTATTTTTATGAGTTATGAGTTATATGATAAGTGTTTGATGATTATTATGAGGTGTTGTTAGTGAAATAAGTCTATTGGAATGATTTTATAAGTTTAATTGGAGAATTGTAGGTTGAATTGCTAAGTGGAGTTGCAGGGCATACGTGACCAGTATTTAGTAGCGACCGCGAGGCTCATGTAGCGACCGCGATGAGCATTTCGCGCCCGCGACGCCTATCAGGATCAAAATCTAAAAATCGGCTTTAAATAGAGAATTAAAGCCCAAACTTCATTTCACTCAAGATTTCAGAGCTCCAAACCCCTTTCTCTCAAGAATCACTCACCCACTCACATTAAATATTTGGAGACTTCATTAATTGCATCAACCAAATGATCTAGGGTTATAAAGACTCACCCTTTCATCCATTGTTGAAGCATTCCTTGAAGAGGTGAGTTAGAGTTTTGGTTTTCTTTAAGTTTCTTCTTGTTCATTGTTATATTTCATGCTTGGGGGAAGAGAATAGAGTTAGAAATCATGAGTTTAGCATGAGTATGGTGATTTTAAGAGCATGGGTTATGTGTATTGATAATTTGCATGTGTTATGTGTTAGTTCCTCCTAGAAATTTTGAGGATCATGTGGAGCTTGATGAATTGAGGTGATTGAGGAGTTTCTAAGAGATATTAGAGCATTCTTTTTGTTCAAAGTGAGTAGAAAATATACTACTATTCTTGTATTTGAATTTCTAAAGTATAATGCCTAATTTGTTTTACAAGCTATCATGAGTATGAGTATATGAGTATTGTTTGATTGAACCAAATGTTTCATTAAACTTTACAATTTCTTAATTAGCCATTTGCTAATTATTATCTTTTATGAGAACCATATATTGTTATTTGTTTATGAGCATGAGAATTGTTATTGAATCATATGAGTTTTTAATTAGCCATTTGCTAATTAGTATTATTTATGAGAACCTAAATTATTCTATCTATATGTGATAATCGTAATGGTATAGAAATTCTCTACTAATGTGGGTTAATCATTAGACTTTATGCACATTTTAACCCGATGGATAGGATATAATATCCTACCCCTATCTAGGAAGAGTAAATTGTCCTAGACGTGAAATATAATCCATTTCATGTATTACGAGCAAGAGTATATTATTAAACCTCTACTTTTATTACCAGCAAGGGTATGCTAATCCAGCCTCTACTCTTATTTACGAGGTGAGCATGCTAATAAAATGCCTCTGCTCCAAATATCACGAGCTTGATTTCTATATCCATCTATTATGAGTTATGATTTCCTTCATGAGCTATATACATGATTATTCTTGTATATCACGAGTTATTGATTATTACGAGTTATATGAGCCTCATTTGCTATATTGTAAATCATTTGACAAGTATGAGCCCTACCATCCTTGTGAGCTAGTCTTGAGTGACCTAGCCTCACAAGTATGGTAGTATATTCTTTACTCACTGCTTTATCTCATTAGTGATTCCATTTTTCAGGAGATTAAGAAGTTTATCAGCTCGGTTCTTCAGACATTTTCCTCCCTAAAGAACTTATTTGATCAAAGTAATTTCTCCATTTATTATACGTATTTGAGATATTATAGTTGCTCGATGAGTATAAGAGAGAGCTATTCTTTTGGCCTCTATGGCAATTATATGGATGGTTTTTATATATTGTTTTATGAGAATTATAAGCTTATAAGATTACGAGTAAGTGTATGTATGAGCATGTAATATGATGAGATAGATGTGCATGTGTGTATAAGTTCAGGTTCTAATCTTGGGATGAGTTATTTTAGTTGTTATGATGTCATGTGGATTATATGTATAGAAGGGTTTTACGGGTTTTCGGTGGCCTTATGCCTACCCATACCCTAGGACCGTCACAGTTGCGAAGTTGGGCTGTGACAATGTTCTTTTAACTTAAAATTCTCTCAAGTGAAGAAAAACATTCCTCTACCATTGGAAATTTCGGCCAAGACTATAGATTGAGGGAATATTTGATTTTGAGGTAAAATCCTTAACCTAATCTATTTCCTTTGGTGATTAAGTGCTTGTATGCTTAGAATTCTTGAAAATTCTTCCATCTCTATTTCCTGAAAATTTTGTTCATGTTTAGAGGAAAAATTAGGGAAAGTGAAGATGAAAGTTGTAGATTTGTATGTCTTCTATGTGTCTTTAAAATTTTAGATCATTTAGAGTTCATTTGATAGGGTAAACGGACTTGGAAATACAGACATCCATATTGTGTTCTGTGCAGAATAGAATTATTTAGCTAATGTAATTAATTTATTTCAATGGGTAAATGATCTTTGTTTTATAGGAAGTTTGGAATGGAGATTAATACATATGTTACCTGGGTTTCTTGAAAATTGAAGGTCAAAAAGACATGATTTGATATGGTAAATTGCTAGTTCAATATACATTGCTTAGAATATTGACCTAGTATGCAGCTTGAGACTGATAATCTCATTTGAGGACTTTAGAAACTGAATTAGGAAAAGTACAAAACATAAGAAATGTTCCTTTATGCGTTTACTAGTAGCCTGTAAAAGGTCTTTGAAATTGGATATGCACGTTATGAGATGAAATCAAATTAGTAGTATAAGGTCAGTCTGCCCCTGTACAAGAATTGGATAGCATTTGAAAAATCACTGTGAATTGTGTAGATCATATTTTAAGCTGAATTTTAGATATGTTGTATCCTTACATTTCTATTTTAGTATACAAAAAGAATAGTATCATTTGGATTATTAAATTAAAAAATACTGTAGAATCAATCCTGCAAGGTCAAGATGATTTTATTAGGGTTTTGAGTATATTGAATTGGAAATGAATAGATTGTTATTCCAATAGTCAAATTAAGTAATTAAGGCTCCATTTGTTTTGCGAAAAATAACTTGTTTTTGAAAAATATTTTTCAAGGAAAACATTTTCTGAAAAAATATTTTCTTAATATCTAATTTTCTGTTGTTTGGTTACAATATTAAAAGTTATTTAAAAATATTAAAAATTTCAATTTATAAGAGTATAAAAATATTTAAATTTATAATAATTTTGTATTTTTAAAATTTTATTATTAAGTATGAGAAAAAAAAATACATAAAAATGATAAATTTGGTGGTCACCGGCGGTGATTGTCAATGGTCTGTGGCTGTCGGCAGTGGTTGTCAGTGGTCTGCAGTGGCCAGTGGTGGTCATCAATAATAGCTGGTAGTGAGTATCGGTGATCGGCTGATTAATAATTTTGTATTTACATATTTTTCTTTCATTATAATGACTTTGTCAAAATTCAGAAAATGACTTCCCGTTTTGAAAAGAGAAAGTATTTTCCTTAAAAAAAAATACTTAGTTTTTCATTAACCAGAAAAATATTTTCTGCAAATAATTTTTCAAAACGTTTCAAATATCAGAAAATACGAAAAATATTTTTCAGAAAAATATTTTTTGCAAAATAAATAAAGTCTAAATGAGTTTCTTTTCACGTGTCAAGGATATTATGCAAGGTTTTCAAGAAAGACAAATGAAGTAAAGAGAAAAGTGAGAACTCTTACTAGAATTGGAAGAGAAGGAGTCTTAAAGCTTAGAAGCTTTTATGTTTAAGGTGAGTAGATGATATATATTATTTTGTATGTTTTCTCTATGACAAATAAACCATACACATGTTTAATATTTCTATTGTATGAACTTTACAAGCTTTCATACTAATATTTACAAAATTATGACTCTACAAGTTTTTGTGAAAATAAGTTATTATATTCATATTTCATGAACTTTAAAAGTTTTCATGCTTTTGATTTATAAGATTAATACTTCCTAAGCTTTTTCATGTTAACAAATAATTATGTTCATGATTTATAAATTTTACAAGTTTTATATGATGATGAATTTATAAGTTCATGATTTATAAATTTACAAGTACTCATGATAAAAGGTTTTCATGTACATATTAAATGTATTTTACAAGTTAAATGTTATATTTTTTGAAGCTTCCCATGCTAATAATTTTTAAAGTTTGTTTATTTACTCCATGATTTTTACAACTTTCTCATTTACAAATTTTTCATGTTATATTTTACAAGGTTTTCATGATATGTCTTTGCTAATTTTCATATCAATGATTTACAAAATTATAATTTTACAAACTTTTCAAGATGATATATTTCTATGTTTATGATCTATAAAATTTACAAGTTTTCTCATGATGGAAAAACTACCATGTTCATGTTTTCATGAATTTTACAAGTTTCTTAAAACACCAAGTTTTCATATTTATATTTCATGCATATTATACATGCTCTATCATATTCATAATTTTACAAGTTAAACATTTACAAGCATTGTGACAGAAATCCTCGATTGATGAGAGATCCATCAAGCTATGCACGCATAGTGGCTTACCTGTGTGAATCTGTATTTTTGCACCTCTAAATAATATTTGTCAATCAAGCAAACTTTCCCTTGGAAAGCCCTCGGGATATTCGGGATCTAAATGGAGTTCCGAAAATCCAAAAAATCAAAGAAACAAACAAAAGAATCAGAGCAGCTGCAGGCATGCCTCCATAGGCTGCCCTGTGGTGCCACAGGCAGGCCTTGAGGCGCTGCACTGACTTGCGGTGTCGCAAGCATGCCTCTACAAGATGCCTCTACGGCACCACAAGTGCGCCCTATTGCAGCTAATGCCTAGTTTGAATTTTTTAGCCTTTTTTCACTTGAATTTCACATATGGAGTTGGAGAGCTCAATCCCCCTCCCCTTAGTCTATATATACAGCCTCTCTAACTCAGTATTCTTCATTCCGTCTTACTTGATTGATAGCTGTCTCAAGCCAACCATTCTCTCTCTCCCTCTCTAGCTTGGTCCGCCAAGGAACGAGCTTTCTAGTTTAATCTTTTTTTTTTTTTTTTTTTTTTTTTTGCTTTGCTTTTGCTTTTTGCTTAGTGAAGCAGGTTGGGTTGTGACTCCCTGAGCCGACTCGACATAGTTTTAGACTTTCTGTCACTATCCAAGGCAACTCTCGTCAACCCCGACCGAGATAAGTTCCCTTCATAGCCATCCAAGGCAAGTCCACCACCGTCTAAGGCAAGTCTCCTTTATCACCGACCGAGGCAAGTCCCTTCCATCCCAAAGTTGCACAAGCGCAAGGTAAACATATCATCTTTATTCTTTTCAATTTTCGCATTTATTTTTCTCCCTCTTTTTGAAGCACATATTCTTCTACTCCTTTCTTCACATAATAATTAATCAATCAAAATATGATAAAATGGCAAAACTAAAATAAAACCCCATAGTAATATGGAAGAACTACGTGGGTTTTGATTCCTATTCAAAGGGATACACTGTCACACTTGTTTCAAGTGGCAAATCCACCTTAAAATAAACAACTCCTTCCCTCTTATCACCTCATTTTTTCTTTTCTTCTTTATTTTGTTTATTTATTTATTTACTTATTTTGAGAAATGTGTGATTTTCCTAAAACTCATAAGGGCTAGAGGAGATATCTCATTCTTATTTGGTTTTGTTTGTAATTTAATTACTTCTTTTCTTTTTGGTTTATTTTATGGATGAATATTTTATTTATTTATTGTACTTGTCATTATATCTCATTGACTAAACTATTCATGAAAATATTTTTTAAGCTATCCTTATGTTAACAAGCCAAGATTTAATTTTTTTAATAAACTGAAAACTAGTCCCGAATCCTCTTTAGTTTTGAGGCTAGTGCACTTTTCCTAAGACAAATTAATTTGGAGTCAAAAATGGGTTTTCCCATTTAAAAATAAAATTAAAGTGGCAACTCCCAAAATCAATCAAATAAGCTCGAGCGCTTCATCCTTGGGACTAAATCCAAATGAGCATCTGATTCCTTAGTAGATTGGACCGGTGCTCGGGTGAGGCCTCACAACCTAACAGGGCTAAATTTTTCAGGGTTCCACCTAAGAGGGCCAAGTGTCATAGGGCGCAAGAACCTGATCAGTCTTGCGTTTCATAATGAAATTTCAAGTTCAAGTTATCATGTTATCAAGTTCATGTTTCAAGTTGATTTCTGTCTCAAATGTGAACAATGCCATACATAACACATAATCTCCTATATTTACTTTGATAATTATCTAAGTTATTACAAAATTTTCATACTATTAAGTTACAGGATTTTCATGTTATATATAATTGTATTGTGAATTTATATTTTACTTTAGATTTTCATGATTTTAACAAAGAAATACCTTTTTCATATTTCATGCATATTTTATATATTATGTACTCACTGAACTTTTTTCCAAAGCTCGCCCTCTCTACTCACCAGTGTTTGCAGGAAAATATAGAAACAGTGAGTTTACCTTAAGACAAAGAGGTCAAAGAATTGAGTTGCAGTTTAGATAGCAGTAGAGCTCTATGGATGTTAGTGAAGGGTGTAATGTAGACTTGTATATATAAGCTTATAAATTTGTATGGCTAATGTAATCAATGATTGCTATATATATATATATGCAATTAAATTTATTTATGACTTAAAATTTCAAGATTTCTTATAAGTATGATTATAATAGTGAGCATGGGAAATGTAATATTGATTGAATGTAGTGAGGAAATAAGAGTAGATTTGGTAGTGTTTGTTTTATGCAGGTTGAGATCTTGGACAAGTTGTATAATGGTTATAGTGTAGTTACATTTGTTGTGCTGTCAAATTTCTATTAGATTGCTAGTGCTCATGGGTTGTACGGTTGGCTGGTGCACTTATGGCTACCCATGCTCTAAGATCGTTGCGACTCTCAAAGTGGGTCATAACATTGATCCAACCTCTGATTTATAGCAGTCACATCACTCCTGCTTGATCATCAAGATTCTCTTTAGATAAAATAACTCTCTTAAGATGACTTCATCCATTTCTTCTTCGAGGAAGTACAACAATACTATAAAAGAATAAGAAAGTCTAAATCACAACATTATCAGTACATCAATCTATACTTTAAAAGAAAACAATTATCATGGAATAAGAAATCCTTATGCTTCACAGTCCTATCCCAATATACTTCTTAACTCTTCAAACTTATACCATCTTATATATACTCCTAGGTCTAACTTATCGTCTATATTCTCAATCTGCTCCTATCTTAATCATTCGATATCTCTTAATCAAACATATTTTTGTTAGACACTACTCATCTTATTTAACTGTTCTCACTAATTGATTTACTTCCTATCTACAATTTCATCACCAAGTGCCTTTTTATTCTTTCTAGTAATCCTTAGTTCTAGTCTTAACTCAACTCTTTCTATATTCTTAACTCTGATACATCCTCTGTTAGAGTGTGACTTAACTTTCCTAACTCTATTTCTTTTTAATCCTTCTATTCTTTGCTTTGATGACCTTTGTCAGAGCACTGCTTAACCTTTTTAACTATTCTCCTTTCTAACCTTAGCTTTTATATGAGCACTCTATATAACATTAGCTATGACGTTAATCAATATCTTATCCTTCCTATTAACCTTTTGATATCACCTCTGATACGTCTCATCCTCGATATCCTCTTAAACTGGCTCTTCATCGAGCTCACAGCTCCTTCAATTAAATGAGGCGCAACGGTTCTAAGGCATAGGTAGGCTTAAGGCCACCAATCACCTCATAGAACCCTTATATGCCCGAGATTTAAACACTTAAAAATTTATACTCATTATACAAAGACTTATATGGGCCAAACTGCATAACCATGCAGACTAAAACTTATGAAAACATCTCTTCATTTTATTCATATAAACCACTTTGTTACATGATCCGTACTTACAGTTCTCATACTTTCTATTACATTTCAATACCATATACGACTTATGAAAAACTATTACAATTAAAACTTAACAATTCTATTTGTATGTTCTATTTTAATTCGAATGCTTTCTTCGTCATAAATAGTAAGAGCCTCTTTGCTAATGAATGAGGCTATGCCCTCACCTTGTAACTTTCTAACCTTAGCTCTTATATCAGCACTCCATATAACATTAGCTATGACGTTAATCAATATCTTATCCTTCCTATTAACCTTTTGATATCACCTCTGATACGTCTCATCCTCGATACCCTCTTAAACTGGCTCTTCATCGAGCTCACATCTCCTTCAATTAACTGAGGCGCAACGGTCCTAAGGCATTGTGAGGCCTCACCCGAACGCCCCTCCCCTTGCTTGGGAATGCCTTAAGGAAAGGCGGAGCGATTTTTAAGGGAGGTTAGGTATCAGTTTTGGTGATCACAATTGGAAGCGGCTATCGCCTCGAAAAATTGATTTGATTTTTGAAAAGGATTCGGGAGTCGCCACCCTAATTTATTTAAATGAGAAAATTAAGGAAAAATCCAATTTGACTCCAATTTATTAATCTTTGATTAATTTACCTAAGGATAAAATCACTAATCTTTGAATTGAGTTTGGGCTCAGAGATTAGGGTTTTAGTTTTAAATAATCTCGATTTGGCACTTAAATTTGATTTGACTTTTGAAAATTGATTTCATGAATGACAAGTATTAATGACGATTATAAAATGCATGATCATGGCATATTCATGGAATATATGGAAAAATAAAGAGCAAGTATTTAAAGGCATGCACAAGTTAAGGAGAGTGTTCTCTCTAGTCCTTATGGATCCTAGGAGAACCACAAATTGCTCCTTAACTCCAAAAAATAATTAACTAATTGCATTAATTGAAATTTACAAAGAAAGTATAAATTAACATTTACATGGAAAATAAAAGGGGAAGGGGATTGATTGGGATTTGGATTTGGATTTGAGGCTTGGATTCAGATTCCAAGCGTGCCTACGTACCCCACTGAATGGGGATAAAAACCCACGTAGTTCATTCCACTATGAGGTAGAGGGGTTTAAGGATTGGTCAGATTGATTTGATTTGATTTGGGGTGATTTTGGAATTGGTGAGAGAAGATAATGTACCTTCTCTTTAGGGGGATTTTGAGTGGGCATAGTGATTTTCCGGACCGAAGTACTGTTTTATCGGTTTTGGTTTTGAAAAGGAATTAATTTGGTGACTTGGTTGCTTAATTACCCAACTTTAATTAATTAAAAGGATTAATTAATTAAAGTAATTAATTAAAAGGATTAATTAATCATGTTGAGTGAAAAATAATTGAAAAATTAATTAATTAATTAAAATTAATTTTTAATTAATTAACTAATTGAGAGTGGGTGGAAACCAATTAAAAAAATTAATTTTTAATTAATTAACTAATTGATATTAAAACTAATTGAAAAATTAATTAATTAATTAAAATTGATTTTTAATTAATTAACTAATTGAGAGTGAAACTAATTGAAAGATTAATTAATTAATTAATTAAAATTGATTTTTAATTAATTAACTAATTGATAAGTGAGAAAACTAATTAGAGAGAGAAAGAGAGAGGAAGCAAGTGGATAGCAATCACAAATGCTTGAGGTGTGTTTTGAAATGAAATGAAGGGGGGTATTTATAAGTGAAGTGAGGGTGAGGGTAGTTTAGGAAGAGAAAATATGAAAAGCCCAAAATGGTGGGGCATTTTGGGCTAAAAAATTAGGTTGTCGGGCAAAAAGGTCAATTTTGGGCTGCAGGTACGGCGCGCCACTCAAGGC
>CATKHJ010690616.1:0-27540 GCA_949750685.1 Vernicia montana | reverse complement strand
TATATATAATTAATATTTTCTTCTTCTTTCTTCTTTATTTTTTTTATATATCATTTTTCGCTCTCTCTCTTTTTCTTTATCACTTTTTTTTTTGCTTTTTCTCTCTCTATTATTATTTCTTTTCATTTTTTCTATTACAATTTATTATTGTTGTCATTTTTTCTTCCTCTATCATCTTTTATTATATTATTATTATTTATGAAAAAAATGGACAATTAATTCAAAGAAAATTAATATATTAAAGAAAAAAAGACAATTAATAAAAAATTGAAAAAAATAAAAATATCTATATTAAAAAATAGACAATTAATATATTAAGAAAATTAAAATAAAGAAAATTAAAAAATTTGGACAATTTTTTGAAAAAAAAATTAAAAAAAAATGAAAACTAAAGACTACATTATGTTAATAGCTAATTAGCAACTACATATTTAGTAGCAAATTCGTAGGAATCGAAATCACTTTATTCTTCTTTTTTGTATTTACCGATTATTTTTTTTAATTAGCGACTAATTTTTTTTAGTCGCTAATTAAAAACTATTATCATTTAGTAGCTAATTAGCGACTATTTTACTCACAAAAAAAATTTAGCGAGAAGACTATTAGCGATTATGTGATTTAATCTCTAATTAGTAGCTAATTATAATTAGCTACTAAAATTTATGATTTAGCGACTATATTTTATAGTCTCTAAAATTAGTTTTTCTTGTAGTGTAGGTTTTGCAGGAGAAATGGTAATAGGTATGATGAGGTGCTGTAGCAATTGAATACAACATTAAAAAAAATCATATAAAATATTTATTTACATTCTATAATTACACTCAATATTCAATATTTAATTATTTGATCATATTTTGTATTAATTCATTGTTTTTCATTTATTTGTTGTAATTATAATTTTTATGAACCAAGTACAACCCTAATTTTGGGTTGAATTAATTAATAAAATGGGTTTACTCACTATTTATTCATTATAGTTGGATTCTTAATATCAACACTCAAGAAATAAATATTAAATGTATAAGTTGAGGATGAGGGAGACCTTAAGAAAAGGCTTAATGTTACAAATAAATTATATAGTAGGAAAACATCATTCACTGAATAGATAAGAATAAATACTGTAATAGTAGTGAATTATAAAATATTCTAACAGATAAGGATTTGAAGGAGAATGGAATTTATTTTTTTCCTCCTTCTCTAGATTTATTCTTTTTTTAATCTTTTAGATTTCGATAAATTTTAAATCTGCATGTATTTCTTGGTTTATCTTGTACCCAATTACCTCTTGTAAATTTTGATATAATGAATGGATGAGTTAGTTCCACCAAAAGTATATATACACTATAGGCCAATAACTATAAAAAATAAATAAATAACAAATTGCTGTAAAAAAAGTTAAATCTTACTTACACTGAGTGCATATACCAATCAAAGTGAGATAAGAAGACATGTGTCTTTTTACTAGATAAAAAATAGACAAAAGAGTCATGTTGACTAAAATATCTCAATACTCATTAATTTAGTATATGAGATAAACATATGTATTTAATGTATGTAAGAATTTTCTGTAAAAAAGTATTAGTGTTTTTTTATGAAAAAGAAAAAGACATTAGCATCATATAATATTTTAAAATACTAATATGGAATTAATTTGAATATATACAGATAGTTTTCTAATATATATATATATATATCAAGAGCAGTTAAATATTTTTCCAAATGGATGAATGAATGATGTTCTTATATAGGAAAATTCTAATTAAGCTATTTTTGAAATAACTACCTTTTTATACGCCAAATCATTCATTATTTTTTAAAAAACTTATTAGGAATATGCTCATTAGTTTGCTGAATGTAAAAATATAAATATAATTTTCATATTGAAAGTGGTGTATGCAAAGAAAAGAAATAGCAAAGTCTAGTTATATATATATTTGTAACAGTAGTGTGTTATTACACCAAGCATTTCCATTTAATAATGTAGCACCATTTTTGCTTCCACACACAAATGATTCTGGAAAATGGGCAGAGCAAGATTGTTGTCAAAAGAAGCTACTCCATAATGGTAAATAACTACTTTCTCTGGAAAAATGAGTCTATTATTTATGATTCCTACATCAACATGTGATATTGTATACAATTTTACAGTAGCTGTCGGTGCAATATATACATGCATGCAAGACCCAAGAGTAGTGATGTTTCTTGTTTAAAGGAGACCTACACCTTTTGATATAATGTCCTCTCTGCTCTTCCCTTCTCTGTCCTTTTCCTTCCATGTCCCACTACCTATATCTTATATATATAGCCAGGGCCACCGCAAATGTAATTTTTATTTGTTCATTTAGCTACTATTACTATTTTTTTTTTTTTTTTCAAATATTGATCCTAAGAGAGATTTGAACTTAAGAGAGATTTGAATCGTATATGTATATTCTATTATATTATGTTGAATGTGTCATTTATTCATATAAATTGTATGTTCATTTTTGTACTTAGTAAAAAAATACCAATAATTCTTTTTTGCTTTATATTTCATTATTATTATGAATGCAAATAGACTTATTACTTTAATAATTATTAATATAGGCTTTGATGATAACTACTTGTTTGATGTATCAATAGGTTTAAATACACAAACAATCGACATACCAAAAATATCAACAAAGCTTTCAAAGCAGTCATATTATTATTATCCATTATTAGCTAGAACTCTATTATATATGCTATTATTTAGTAGGAGAAATTCTTACTAAATAGAGAAATTTTTAGTTAGATTCTGTGTACCAGCTCATTTATAGTTTAATTTAATAAAAATAAGGCACATCAATTAATAATTTCACATTAATGATTTTACATTGTATCATTAATTAATGTATTTTATTTTTATTAAGTTAATTTATAAATAAAGTGATAAAATGAGTATATTTAAAAATTTATCTATTTAATAAAGTTTATTAACTCATATATAGTTGTCATGCTATATCTCAAAGTCATATCCCCTCTCTCTCTCTCTCTGCTCTCTACCACTATTAATTACTATTCATGCATGCACTTTTAATGCTTTTCTTGTAAAAACTCCATTAAATGTTTCATAGATTATTCTAAAAAATTGTGTATACAATATATAATTATATTAGTAGTATATCTAATTATTTGCACATTCAAATAATGTATATTTATTCATATCATAGTGCATGAAATAATGAAAATTAAAGACACAAGAGAATAATATATATAATGGAATTAGAAGCAATTTAATTAATTAAGGCAAAGGTAGGGAAAAGTAGTAGTATGAGTTCCAAACATATTAAAGTGGGGGTGTTGTTTCTACATCTACTTTTGCTGTTATATCATAATATCGATTTGTCATTGTTATACTGTCATTACTCATCACTGAAGACTGAGTCTCCAAGCAACCCCACTTGCACGTGCACACAAATGATGAGGCAGAGAGAGAGAGAGAGAGAGAGTGAGCCACTTTACTCTTTGTATACATGTTATTAAGTCCATGCCAATCGCCAGGTTTAGTCACATTACTGCCTTTTCTTATTTCGTCTCATTTTGTGTTTGTTTCTCTGCCATTGCTGTTCTGTTCAATTTGCTGTGTTTTTTACTACCCTTAAAGGATCAACTCTCCCCTTTTTAACCATTATTGCTTATTACTCTATTGTTATATAATTTAACTTATTATATCAGTTTTAAGTAATCAAGCTGAAAACCATTTCCTAATGGCTAATAACATTTAACACGATTAAAAATTAGCAATGATTCTTTGGTCTAGTAGTACTAGAGTTGTAATTAAGATGTTGAATTCAAATTTTAATCAAAATTAAAATTTACTAAAAAAATGATTAAATCAAATAAAATAATTTAGATTCATATCTACGTGCAAATGAATTTATATATATGTTGAAAAAATATATAGAATACTTTTATTGAATTACAACTCTTTTTTTTTAGCATTAATTTTATCGATGGTATTTAAATTTTGGCGTTCAAGTATAAAATATACTTAAATAAACATCAATATCTCCATATTTTATCGTAGCAAAATCAACCTAATACTTTGCACTATTAAATATATTCCTAGAATATCTCTAACCATTTTGACAACTAATGATACTAATACTAAAAAGTAGGAATTAATTCCAATAATATATAGTGATTGTAATTTTTTTTTTTTTAAATTACAAAATAAAATCATTTCTCATTTTATCATGCAACTTTGTTCCTTTTTTCAAATAAAGATTTTTTTAACTTTTTTTTTTTTTCTTTCTTTAAAGCATATATATATTAAAACAATATTAATATCAACTAATTATTAATTAAAAAGACATGTAAAATGCTCAGAGAAGAAATAAAAGAGAGGTGGGGCCTAATAGATAGATGATTGTCCATGGAAGAGCAATTCTTTCACACAAAGGATCTTTTTGCAGAGTTTTTAATGGGGGAAGGAAAGGGGTCCCACTATTTTTAAGATTATTATTAATTAAGAATATGAAATTCTGCTCTTAATTAATATACAAATCCAAATTACCGGCCCATGTCGAGGAGGTGGGGCCTCCTAGCCCACCTTATCATTTATATTTAATTACTAACAGGCAACAACTGGATGTTGGGCTTTATTGCATATCCAGTTGGCCCAACAAAATTAGCATTTTTTTTTTTATAAATATTTTTAATAAGAATTTTGGTGGGTGAGACATTATTTAATATTCCCATATGATATAACTTCTTTTTATGTTAATTTGGGATACAATATTTTAATTTAAATTGTAAATTTTACATGAATTCAAGACAAAAAGAATAATGTATTGATAAATAATTATTTGTTTATCAAACCAGAAAGATTGATTTAGTTTTTTTTTTTTTTTTTTTATATCAAACTAAACCAATCTTTCTGGTTTGATAAACAAATAATTAAATCTTATATACTGATTATTATTGGTTAATATAAATATATATATATGAATTTTATTTAGACACATTCATGAGTTAGATTGCAGAAGAAAAAAAATGCAGGATGATTGAGTCAACTTTTAAAATTTTTGATATTTTTTAATTTAAACTCAACCATGAATATTTCAGTTACATTTATTAAAAATTAGTTTCCACACCTATATGTAGTGTAAGCCAAGGTCCATCCTATCCCAATCCTAGGACATCCTACATCTACATGGGCTTTGTATCAGAGCCTATCCACAGTTGACCCTATCCTACTCCTGTATCCAATCAGTTCCATTTATTTCTCACTGACGATGGGCCCAACCCATAAGCCCAAGAAAGAAGCTCATCTCATCTGATCATCAAGTGTACAATACACAGAACACACCCGTCATCTATTCATTTCCGAATGTGGACCCCATAAGGGTCACTAGTTTGGTAGACAGTCCCTTGGATTAGATCCGAAGGGTATCTTTCAATCTTTGGAAATTTTTTAGGTAGGGGGCCACTCCAAAGTTGTTGTCCTCTATTGAACACACTTGTTTTTGGGATAGGGACAGGGTCCTGTCCTATATATTCATTTTAATTCAAATTATATATATTTTTATTATTTATATATAATTAAAAAAAAAAAACCCACTTATCAAATTTATCATTATTATTATTATTATTATTTTAAATTGTCAGTTTCTTCAAATTCAATTTGTAATTTATGTGCCCAAACAAGACAAAGAAACCATTCTGGGGTAGTTATCAACCCTATTGATGAGTAGCTGCAGTAGGGTTTTGAGCCTCTCTCTGCCCAGATTTTATGAACAGTGCTCAGATGAAATGGCCACACCCACCAGAAAGTAACATTTATATCACATTTAATGAAACCTTTCCAAACCTGCTTATCACAGTCACATACACATTTTCATTTTTATTTTTGTTTTTTTAAAAAAGGTATTTTTTAAAAAATTATTTAACATTATTATTAATTAATTATTTTGAAATTTCTGTACACTAATTTTAACAATAATAGTTGAAATAATATACTTTCTTCGTTTCAAAATATCTGTAACTTTAATTTTTTTTTTGAAATATCCGTCATTTTAAAATTTTAATAAATTATTTATTATTTTTTTTTTCAATTTCACATTCTCATTATTTCTAAATTAAACATTTGTATTAATTATTTTTATTTCTCCACATCAAAATAATAATAATAAAAAAATATTTTAGTCTTTTTACTTTTAAATTGTGATAATTTAATTACCATTTTTAATTGTGTGTCGAAACCTTAAATGAAAAATATTTAAAAATGAATGAAGTAATTTAAAACAAATTATAATTGGTTAGTTTACAGTTTTGGATACATAAAAATTTATTGCCCTACATATTTCAACTTTTAAGAATTATTAATAATAAAAAAACTAGTAGAAAGAAGATGATCATGGTCAATTTTAACATTACATATATAAATAAAAATCTTCATATATTATAGGTCTAAAAAGGTCCAGTTATTTTTATTTTGCTTGTTTCTAAGCAACTTCACCATCAAAGAATGAAACCCAATTGAAAATGACATTACTTGATACTTACATATATGAAAGTGAAACACTGAGCTCTAACAATGGTTTGTATTTTTCCCAGCAAGATAACAATTTAACCGCTGCAACATCAATATCATAACAATATATTTTTATTTAATAAATTAATCTTTATAATCTTATTTACACACACACACACACACACATATTAATTAATGTTCCTTAATAATTAACATGAAATTCAAAAGGGAACATGATCGTAGCAGCAGAACAACTTGGTAAAATTCAAATGTAGGACATATAGTAGTTTTCTGTTAGTTACAGTGTGTTCCTAAAATGAAAAGCAACTTATTAGGTCAAAAGTAGTTGTTGCTTTTGTATATTGTTGTTTTATAAATTAAGGAACCTTTATTTTGCGTTAGTTATCAGTTAACATAACTAAACCAACCGACTAGCTCTCTTGAGGAACAACCTCAAATCTCTAATAAACTTTTATCTTACAATTAATGTCTTATATTATTTATTTAATTATGACGGTGATAGGGTATTTTCGAGTTAATTTACATATTTATGTTACTAAAATATATAGAATAAATGTATTCCTTTCCCTTTTAAAACATAATAACATAAATAAAGCATATTAATCTATTGGAAAAATTTTAGATTACTTTGTTTTAAAACGAAATACAATACTTTGTTTTCTATAAACTTTATGAAAAAATAGTTTAATTTACGAAAAAATATAAGAATATTGTGATTTTTCGTAAGAGAGTTATTTTTTTCGTAATTGCGAAATTATTTTTTTTCGTTAATTTAGGAACTTTTTCTTAAAATTATTGTTTTGTACAAAATAAATCATATTTTCGTAAAATTAAAACTTTTTTTGTGACTAAAAAAATTACGAAAAAATAGTTTTATTTACAAAAAAAATATAAAAAGATTGTGATTTTTTATAAGAGAATTTTTTTTTTGTAATTACAAAATTATTTTTTTTCCGTTAATTTAGAAACTTTTTAATAAAATTATTATTTTGCACAAGATAAATTATATTTTCATAAAATTAAAACTCTTTTCGCAACTAAGAAGAATTACTAAAAAATAGTTTAATTTACGAAAAAATATAAGAAAACTGTGATTTTTTGTAAAAGACTCATTTTTTCGTAAAATAAAATAAAATAGATTTACTTTGATTTCTAACAAAATAACCATAAAATGCACCTTAATCTATATATTCACTTGAAGATCTTGTTTGGTGATAACTTTGAAATTATAATGGAAATGAATATTTAAATTCAAATAACTCTATTCTAAGTTTTTTTTTTTATTATTTATTTTTTATTATTTTTTATAAATAACTAAACAGTTTTTTTTGGATAGATTGAAAATCATATTCAAATATTAAAATATCAACAAAAAGTTTAATTTTTTTTGTAATTCAAACCAAAAAAAATAAAAAATGAAACCCCATTGCAAAAATTACAATCTATTTCCAATTGTGAACCAATTCAATTTCTTAAGAGTAAGTAGATCGACAATAATGTTTCTATAATTACATTTTAGATATAATATTTTTGTATCATTTAGGTACATAACATGAATATTTTTAGACTTAGTACTACAATACAATACACAAAAACTATTCAGAAATACTACCTTCCTGCTATAAAAAAAATCAACTATTACTTTCAAATTTATTGTCTGATTAATTATGAGTAAGAGATTTTAGCGAGGAAGTCTTGTATTTAAATCTAGTAGATAGGTTTAGAAAAAAATTATCTATGTTGTATAGCTCATTTAATACTTTCATACACCAAACGAAAAAGAAAAGAAAATTCAACTTAAAAATTGACTTGCATGTGAATGATGGCAGTCAGAAAAATAGTCGCAATTTGTATAAAAATAATACTCTCTCCGTTTTACAATAACTTTCATTTTAGGAGGATGCACATATATTAAAAAAGCTATTAAATAGCTTTAATTTTAATTAATAATTATATGGACAAATATACTCTTTTTTTTTTTCACCAAATAAGAAAAAACATATAAAATATTGAAATTGGGATGAGGATAAAGTTGAAAAAAAACTAATAAATGCTGCATTAAACTCTTAAAACGACAAATAATTTGAAATAAAAAATTCTTTCTAAAACGATAGTTATTGTGAAACGGAGAGAGTATAATTTCATTATTCATTCCCAATAAAGATGACAAATTGATGTGAACCATAACTTGAAAGTTCACAATCTATTTATAGTTTCTACATGTGATTTTGTAATAAGTATCAATAAGGAAAAAGTTTTCATTACTCAATCATAGTCAAATTAGGTATAATAGATAAATAACCTATCTTCAGGTGCTTTTTGTCATTTATTAAGTTAATGGAACTACTACTACTCATTAATACTTCTACTAATAATGATAATAATTTTTTTAGTATCATAAAAAAATATATACATAACACACCAATTATCAGAATTCGAACTGTCAATCTCTCTTGCGTTATGAGACAAACATTTAACCAAAAAACAACAATAATGATAATAATAATAATAATAATCTTCAAAAATACCCATTTAAAAAAAATACGATTTCATGTTATTCTAAGCAACATAAATTAAGGTACAAAATCTTATAATAAATACATTAAGATGCAAAAACAGTATTAATTCTACTATACAGTTACGTACAATAGACTCCATACAACTAATAATTAACTAACTTATAATATATGCTACGTTTTTCTCATTATGTATTTTTGTTTTCTTAATAGAATGAAACTGGTAAAAAAAAAAAAAAAAAGACAAGAAAATAAAAATAAATATTTTTCTTAAGGTACTATATATATATATATATTAAAAAAAAAAAAGTTTTGAATTTTAATTAACAGTTCCCAAAGTCCCTAACAGAGAAAGCAGAGGTCTTCTCTGGCATGTTTCCGGCATGGCGTAGCCCTAGAGTGAGTGACACATCACCAGCTGCGGTGGTCCCAAATCTTATAAGTGTTGATCCAATATGGTCAGGTCCAGCAGAGCCAGAGCTGGTCCCAAAATCAGCTGCAACCATGCTTCCGCGTCGACATGTTTCTTCAAAAGATTGCCCATGTAATGGTAGTGATGGTGGTGGTGGTGGTGGTGGTAGTGGTGGTGCAACCTCAGTACTGGTGGGTGTAATAATAGTGGTGGTGGTGGTGATAGAAGGTGAGTGTTGTTTCGCTTGGTTTTCCGAGAAACATTGTCTATTGATTGCCAGAAGTTGTGAAGGGTCATTTTCATTGGCATTTTCAGATCTTTTGCCTGCTGCTGTTGGCGTTGGCGTTGATGTTGGTGTAGTATTAGTAGAAGTAATAGGCGTTGATGTCTGTGCATTCCCATTATTATTAGTATTATTATTGTTGTTGCTAATATGCTTTCTTTCTCTTTCTTCAACTACTACACCTTCCTCTTCTTTGGCCTCTTGTTGATACATTTCTTCTACCATGGGTTTCCACAACCTCACCCTGGCATTTATGAACCAATTTGAAACCTGCAAAATAGTAAAACATTGTGATGCCAAACGATATATAGTTGATTTATAAGGTAGATGTAATGGAAGATCTAAATCCTTATTATATATATATTTTTTTATTCATTGATTTCGGCAATGATGATAATAATTAGGAAATGCATGGTGGCCTTTGGAAAGTCTTTGGGTGGTATAGACAACTCAAAAGTCATCATAGTGAGGGGGAACTCTATTTATGAGAGCTTTGATGACTGACTTCGTTTCTGTTTTTATATTTTTTTCTTTTTATCATTTAGTTATTTATTACACAAGATAAAGACATAGGAATAGGTCTGTTTCTTTATGTTTCTTTTCGAAGCTGCAAATCAGTTTAACGTTTTAACTTTCTCTCATGCAACACGTATTAATTAAGTAAAGTAATATATATATATATATATATATATATAAAATTAAAAAAAAAAAAACCCTTATATAACACATTGTACTCGTTGATGATGCCTATAACAATAGTAATTATTTTATTAAAAACATAATCAAAACTACTTTTCCTTTCATTAACATATTTTAAAGATTATTAAAAACCAGGAAAAAAAAATTAAGGGTTTAGATTTAGTCACTTCATGAACAAGAAAAGCAGTTGCATGATAAGATACGTATAATGAAGATTTTAAAGAGATTAATAAGGAAATGAATAAAAATAAGAAAATTTATTTAATGCATCACATGAAAATATTGCACTTTATTATTTTTTTTATGCACTTGCTTCTAGGTGCATATTATAATCTCCCAAAACAAAGAGTTTTGACTTAATGATAGTTGACTGAGTGTGAAATTAAATATCAATTGGATGCAAATAAAATAAAGAAAAAAATAGAAGAATCAAGAAACTAGTTTTTTTTTTTTAATTTTTTTTAAAAAAAGCCAAGAAATGGGGGAGTAAAAAAAAAAAAAAAAAAAAGAGAGACAAGATTAATATTCCAAGTACTGAAAAATTTTGATTTACAGGTTTAATGGTTATTCTCGTGTGGTTGGATAGTGTCATTGGGTGAGGAAGAGAAAGAATCAAAGCTGCAAACTTTCATGTCTCATCTCTAGTGTACTTGCTTCTGCTCTTAAATATTTATGTCTGAGTAGTTCCTTCACTGTCTCAGTATTTATGTCTATTTCAGAATCTATGTCCCAATGTTTAAAAGAATCCAAAGAAAAAAACCAACAAAATTTTTTTTAATATAAAAATAAAACATTATGCTAATATTTGTGTCTTTCTCTACAGAAAGACAATAAAAAGCAGAGAAAGAAAACTCCAAACCATGCAAGTTCCTACTGAGCTTACTAATGGTCCCTTCTATTGGGTTTCTCTTTTTTCTCTTCTTCTTCTTCCTCTGTAAGGTCCATTAATTTAAGTTCACCCCCAAAACATGTTAATTCTCTCTCTTTTTATTAATATTTATACTATTTTCACTATTTTGTTAAATTAACAACAAATATATATATATATATATATAAAGAGAGAGAGAGAGAGAGATGAGGACAAACCTGATTTCTCGATAAACCAGTCTGTCGAGCCAACAGATGCTTATCTGCATCGCTTGGATACCTGAGAAAGAGACCAGAAAATGACATCAGAGAGACCTTATTTACCTAAACTGTATAAAGAGATACACCTAATACTCTAAAAATATATGTGTGTATATGATCCGTAAATCGGATTGAACCTTTTTCTTCTTTCTTCTTTTTCACTGCATGGGCGTGACAATCTAAGAGAAGAAAGATGAGACAGCTCCACCACAGCAGTAGTTTTAAAGGACAACTACTGCTCTCTTCTCATCTCTCTTCTCTTATTACTTATTATTATTTACATCATTATTTAAAAAAAAATTATGGTTAACAAAAGGTGGCCTTACTGATTTATATATTACACCTTTAATAAAGTTTATTTTTTTAAATGTTTATATGGAGTATTATTATTATTATGTATATACTAAGTAATTTCTGTAATGTAAAAAAGCAGTAAGCAAAGAAAAAGAAAAACCCTTTTTACAGCTTTTAGCTGACGAGACAACATCCAAGGACACTGCAATATTGCTGTTTCTTTAATCACCATTTGGAAAAAATGGCTAGAGAAACAACAAAGGGAACTTGGATCTTGTGTATCTCTGCTATCTAAGTTAACTAATTATATAAAAGTATAATTATTATGTCTTCAAAAAAAAAAAAAAAAAAAAAAACTTTAATAATTATAATAATAACAACATGGGTTTTATTTTATTATTATTTTTATTATGTAAGGGTAAAGGGTAACGTACGGGTGGAGAAAATGCTCAAAAAGCCAAGCTCTCAAAATGTTGACAGATCTTTCAGGTAAACCTCTTTGTGGTCTCCAAGCTTCTTGTTCCATCATACCCATTTGGTGAAAGGCTCTCTGTTGTCTTAAACTTTGCTCTAACATTTTTAATCTTGGGGTTTCTCCTTTTGTTATACCTGAAGTTCCTGCCCCATCTTTCTCACCAAGTAATTCACAACTATGCTTCAATTGTGCTGCTATTGCATCTTTTAGACATCTAAAATGCCTCGACATTGCCTTCTGGGCAAGGGCAGTGTAAGGAACAGCTGCCCCAAAACCCATTACTAAATCAAATGAGTTCACTACCATTTGCATCTGTTCACAATAATGGTTGTATCTTCTATCCACCTGCAACATTGTTGACCACAACAACAAAATTAATTACATTATCTCTCATCAATCCCAATGTTTGTTCAATATCTAGCTAGCTTGTGCCTTGCAATAGCACTAGAAATCTTGGTACGTACCATATTATATATGTAATATGTCCTTTGACAGGTTAAATTATTTACATAAATAAAATTGGAAGTTCTTTTTGACCAGCTTTGAAAACGAGTTCTATCTTAATTTCTTTTTGTCTTACCAATCCAAGAAAGAAGTAAATTGTTGAAAGATAGAGGGAATTAAAAAAAGAAATTCCTAATTTGTGAATATTATAAAAGGTAGTTGATTTAAGACCGCAGTCTAAAAAAGGACAAAAATCATTTCACAAATGACTGTGATATGAGTAGTGTCCTAGAATTGTTACATTTGAAAAAAAAAAAAAAAAAATGGCAGTAGACTAATAAAAGAGAGAAAGTAGGAAAAAAAAAAAAAAAAAAATCATAACACTATGTTATGTGATGTGATGTGATGTGATATATATATATATATATAAGTAGAAAAAGAAAAAGAATGGCAAAAACACAAAGTTCCTCTCTGAGAAGTTCATGACTACCAAAATAATTTTTGATAGGACTTTATTGCTCTTAAAGAGGAAAAAAATTAATAAAAAAAGAAGAAGAAGAAGAAGAAGAAGAAGAAGAAGAAGAATAAATGCAAAGATAGATAATCAAAGACTGGTGCAGTGAAATGATTGTTAATAGCAACAATAAATGGAATATCCTTGTGTTTCTTTTATCTATTACTCTCTCTATCTATCCCCAATACAGCCAATTGCTTGTGTTTGTGTGTGCATACCAAGTCAACTAAGATATATAATATAAATCATCATAATCATAAATAAATCAATGGCTGGTTAGCTTTCTCTGTTATATTACTATGATGGGTATGAATCTTTAGGAGCAGTAGCTTTATAATAACAATTCTACTACGTAATATGGTGGTAGCGTTGGTGGTGGCGGTGGCTTACTAGTCATCTTCTCAATTAGGAGGAACGTCTTCTTTTGCCAGAAGCATACCTCTAATAGTATGTAGTCTTTCAATGGTTTTTTTTTTTCACCAAACGAAAATCCAAAGTACCTTAACAGCCCCCCACCAATCAAATCAAAGTTATAAACTTTATTTTATTGGGGAGCTTAATTTAATTAAATAATAATAATGACTAATACAACTCTACCTACTAGATCCTATTATTTGTAAACCCTATTGCACCAGCCGGCTTTTCTCTGATTGGGTATTAAATCTTAATTAAAAAAAAATTAAATATAGTTAAAAAAAACTGGCCGGAATTTTCTGTTCTTTAATTCCTTCTAATTTTAAAATTAATGGACTAATTAAAAAAAAAAAATTGGGTTTCTTGAGAGAGAGAGAGAGAGAGAGAGAGAGAGAGATTACATGCCTCATCAAGCATAGATAAAAGTTTGACCTTCCTTCTTTGGTGCTCAATTCTATCAGCAGCTAATAAAGGGGGGAGATCTTTTGTTGAAGAAGAAGAACCAACGCCGCCACCGCCGCTGCTACCACCACCACTACTGCCACCAGGATTATTGGAAGTAGGGTTTGTGTTCTGTCTACTAAATTTGTTTTTCTTGAATTGACCTCTCCCAACACTACAAAATTCTTCTAACAATTCTTGAGCTGCTTTCACATACTTAGAATTTCTCAAAACATTAACCACTCCTAAAGAAGATCCAAACCCAACATGAACCTGGTGGTTCTGGTTTACTACTCCAGATTGCAAATGCAATGGCTGTTGTTGTTGTTGACCACTCAAATTCTTGTAATATTGAGCAGCAGCAGAAGAAGAGCCTCCACTTCCTTGATTATAATACAACAATCCACTATCCCCCATCCTCAATTCTTCTACTTTAGCAGCTTCTAAGTGTTGTAAAGACGAAGATAATGACAAAGAAAGTCCTTGTCCTTCCACAACTCCACCAATTTCAGTTGGGTTATTGCCTCCCTCATGTGAACTATCAGGAACCCAAGTGAATTGTGGTGGAGATATTTCACTATTAGCACCAAAACTGGGTCCAGGACCAGAAACACTAAAACCTTGTAAAGAAGTAGATGGGTTTGGAAGTAACATGTGAAGTGTAGAAGAAGTTGAAGGAGGAGGAGGAGCAGGAGATGGTGATCTTGGTTGTGGATTCATAAGAAAAAGCTGCATGGCTGCAGCTGAATCTGCATTAATACCCGAAATCTGATGATGATGATGATTATGATTCTTTGAATCCCCTAAAGGACCCAAACCCCCTACTATCATCCCTTGTCTGTTGCTGTTACTGTACCACTCTTGCTGTTGCCGTGGTGGCCGGTAATTAGACTGTAACGGCTGGTCTAATAATTCAGCAGCGGTGGCTGGCCCACCCCCAGATGGGAAATTGAACATTTCGGATAACATACCGGCAGTTTCATAGACGGGAAGACCACTGGATTCTTCGTCTTCGATTCCTACTAATGATCCTGGAGGTGGGTCATATCCTGGTGGAATTCTTAGTTTGTCTCTGCGGATCTGCTGAGCTAAGTGAGAAGGTTGTTGCTGTTGTTGGTGCTGCTGCTGCTGCTGATGATGATGATGATGATGTTCATGGTGAGTTACTTGGGATCTCTCGAATCCATTCGAGAAAGAAAAGATGCCTGCTGCTTGGTGATAATCTTGGGACATAGAATTAGACTTTTGTTGAATTAATTGGTGATGATGATGATGAGTCTTGGAGTGAGAGAGAATTGGAGGGAGTGGTGTTGCTATTCCCATATCAGTATCTTGATCATCATCTCTTGTATAATAGTTGCTTTTATTGCCCCCTTTTTCTCTTCTTCAATTCTGATTTACATGGATCGATTAGTTAGACTACACAATAAAAAAAAAAACAAGAAACACCAATATCTTTTTTTGATTGTTAAAGAGTTCACATATCAAGAGACATAGCAAGAAAACAAGAAAGGAAAGAGGAAGAAAGAGAGAGAGAGAGATAGGACTATAAGAGTATCAAATGGGTCTTTTCTTAGAGCTTTTCTTGATTTTTTTTTTTATTATATAAATAAACAAATATATTACTCTTTATCATTTTCAGCTTTGTTCATCATATATATATATATATATATAGACACACACATACACACATATAAGTACCTCTTGTTGGAGGAGTTGCAGAGTATGAAAGGAAGCAAAACTCTCAGCCATCCTTTTCTCTTTGTGTGGTATTGAAAGCTTCTGCAAATTCCTTTCCTTCTCTTTCTCTTTCTCTTTCTCTCTCTCTTTCTTTCTCTTTCTAACCTTTTCTTTTCTTTTCTTTTTCTCTTTGGTAGCTGCTCTTTGCAGCACTTACTAAGTGTTTGTATGTGTGTTTTTGCAATCAAGAGGCCTTGTAGAAAGAGAAAGAAAGAGAGATAGAGAGGTGAAGTTTTAACAATAAAATAAAGCTAAGAAAAAGAAAGATTAATGGTGGCTTAGAGCTTGAGAGGAACTATAACTACTGATATCTCTCTCAAAGAAAGAAAACTCATCCCCAAAGAGAGAGGAGAAGAGAAAGAAAAGAAAAAAAAAAAGAGAGAGAGAGAGAGAAGAGGTCGCTATTCTTTCTTGCTTTCTTTTCTTCTTCTCTCCATCACCCTCCTCTTTTTACTCACCAATATTTTATAATTTATTTAATTTAATTTTTATTTTATGTTCTTCATTTTACAACAACAAAATAAAATAAAGAGAAAATACAATTACTAAGAAAAAAAAGAGAAAATATAAAACAAAGACTTGAGCTACAATTTATTTATTTATGTCTATATGAAATTACATAAATAGCCTTCATGTAGACCCCTCCAAGAGTTGAGGGTGTGAATGTTAGTTCTTGGGATTGGGGATTTTTATAAGTCAGAAAGATGGTATCCAAACTGACATTTTCAAGAACAAATGGTCAAATTATTTTTTTTTTTAGAGGATGATTTAATCAAATTTAATGAAATTAATTTTTAATTAGTTGATGATTAGAGAAATAAACAAAATATATATATATATATATTGTTGGTTACAAATGTAGGGGTATTATTGTCATTTTGTATAAGTACTTCGGAAACAAACGCAAACTACGGAATAAAATAAAGATAAGGTGAGTACAAGGTCATCTCAATGATCCAAACTACCACCATCCTCTTGATTTTATTACATGACCAAAATGCCCTAGCTAATAATTATTTCCAACCCTATCAAAAACAATAAGTTGGTGAGGGCCTTTTGGTCATTTGGAGATGCGTTTTTGTGCATTAATAACACAACCAAAGCTAGCTAGATAGACAGGCAAAAAGAGAGATAGACAATGGAAATTAAAATCAAAATTAATATTAGAAAGAGAGGTTTTTTTTTTTTTTAATAAATATAAATATATGAATAAGGAAACCCTACACGCAAAAGATGGATGGCACGTGCCATATTTGGGTATTTCTGTGAGGGCAAAGTTTTAAGTTAGGTTTGTGCGTGAAAAGAACATATAACCGCTTTATGGTTTGGCAATGTCAAGATGGGTATGTTTGATTACCCTTTTTTATATAACCTCTTAGTTTCTACATACATACTTTCTTTCCTTTTTTCAAATATTTTTTTTTATTAATTCAGCTCCAATTAGATTCAGACTCGAGATCTCACAGTTATAAAAATGACTTTAATAACACTGAATTATAAAAAATATTGTAATTTAAAATTTTAATATCTTATATGTTATGAGATAAGTATTATTTAATTATTGAATGATCTATCCGATGAAATATTTCTTTTACTTTTTATTTTATTTATTATTGCTTTTTTGATTTTCCTACTTGTTTTCTATTAACTCTTCACCTTGCTATTGTTTTATTATTGCTTCCTTTTGTTATTAATTCCATGTTTTCTAGTGTTAAAGAAAGTGATTTTGTTTTTTAGTGATCATCTTGTTTGTATTTTGGCTTAATTCTACAATAAATTATTGAGAAAAGTATAACGTGCACTTTATTACAAACAAATTTATCTAAGATTATAGTGTAAATTAGTGTAGTTATTTAGTTTAGTTGATAAAAGAACTTCCTTCTCTACTTATTGAATAGGGTTTAATTTTTCATATCAATACTAAAATAGAATATGAGGGTGCACCTTTAAATTCACTAGGAGAAGTGACTTAAGATAAATTTGGATAAGTGTGGTTGAGAGTTAGCTTAAGCGTTTGAACTCCTATATTTGTTAAAATGAGTGATTGAATTGAAGTAGCATTATTAAAATGCAGTAGTTAGCAGTTTTAAATTATAAATGAAACTAATTGTTAAATCATTAGTTTCCAACAGTTAATCACTACTTCTTAAGGGAGAGAGATGGTTAAATTTTGAATATGTAACTTCCAACTAAATAAAATAAATACTCAATTAATGAACTAATTGCCAGAGGACATATTAGTAGTAACCTTAATTGTCACTTATCATATCATTATATCATCTAGCTAGAATTAGAAGTTATGTTTTCTTTTTAATATGTTTATCTTTATGTAATTCATTATATATATATATATTAGGATTTTTACTCAAATTCTTAATTGGAAAAGGATTTCTATTTAGTATAGAATTCCTTGAAAGGCTATTTTGTGGAGATTGTAGTAAAGATTTAGAGCCAACAATTGGTGAGTAGTGTGATGTGACGTAAAGTATATGGGTAGAGTGTTTTTGTGATAAAATTGAGAGAAGTTATTTTGAGGGTATTATTTTGAGTGTTGATTAGTGATTGTATTTATTGATTTATTAGTGGATTTATTTGTGAAGTAAGTTTATACTGAACCATGTTAAACTTTAAGTTCCCGTCCATTATATTATTTATTGTGTGATATATTTTTCATAACAAATGGTATTAAAGCCATTGATTTTAGATGTCAAAGATCGTGAGCATGATGGGATCAAAGTTCGAAGTGAAGCTATTTAATGGGAAGAATAATTTTAGTTTGTGATAGACTAATGTGAAGAACATCCATGCACAACAAGAATTAATTAAAGTTTTGAAAGAGGAGCAGACGTCAACAATAAAAGATAAAGAATTGGAGGTTTACAGCAAAAAGATATAAGTACAATTCGATTAACCTTAGCCCCTAATGTGAAGTACGATATATTGAATGAGCCCTCTCCAATTAGCATGTGGAAGAAATTGAAAAATTTATATATGTCGAAGTCGCTGACTAACCAACTGTATTTAAAGAAAAAATTGTATGGATTGAAAATGAATGAAAGTATCTGTGTTCGAAACTACCTTAATACCTTCAAATCCTCAAATGTTGTAGTTGAAGATGATGCTTCTGCAAATCTTGCAATTAAAGATGATGGTATTTTTGAGACTGATATACTTAATATTGATGTGGTTGATGAAAAAGAAAAGGCAAAGGATTCATTATATGATGAGTGAGTAATGGATTCCGCTTATCCTTTCCATATTTGCTCAAAGAAAGAATAGTTTGATAAAATTAAATATTGTAAAGATGAACGTGTGAAACTAGCCAATGTAGTGAAAATTAAAGAATTGATAAAAGATAAAGTGAAAATTGAGATGTATGATGATAGTGTGAAAACACTTAGTAATGTGAGGTATGTTCCAAAAGTTTAAGAGAAATTTGATTTCCTTTGGTAAGTTGGATTCTTTGGGGTATGGATGTCTTATGCGAAGTGCATGGAGTCATGACAGTTAGCTGGAGTGCTCTCGTGATCATGAAAGGTAAAAATTTAGAAGAAGAAAAATTTACAAATTGGTTGGTAGCACAATTGTTGATGGTATAGTGCATGGTAGAGCTTGTAATGAATTGAAGAAGAAAGGTGCATTTTTAATGGCATATACCAAAAGGTTGCAATTCAAATATTGAGTTAAAAATTTGAAGATCTTATGAAATTTGAGTCAAGGTAGAGATTGTTAGGATTTTAACTTAAATTCCTAGTTAGAAAGGGATTTCTATTTAGTATAGAATTCCTTGTAGTTTCTTGACTTAGTAGACAAGTTTTATTCTTTATAAATAGGAGATTAACTCAAAGACTATTGTGTAGAGATTATAGTAGAGGCTTATAGCTAATAATTAGTGAGTAGGGTGGTGTAACACTAAGTGTAAGGGTAGAATGTCTTTATAATAAAATTGTGAGAAGTTATTTTGAGTTTTAATTAGTGATTGTATTTGTTAATTTATTAGTGGATTTATTTGGAGTAGACTTATACTGAACTACATTAAATTTTGAGTTTCTGTTAATTATATTGTTTGTTGTGTGAGGTATTTTTTATAACTATATATATATATATATATATATATATGAGAGAGAGAGAATTTCCATTTGATTACGATGATGGATTAGGATAGTATCTTATTAATTTTGTTATCCTCCAAAAAACTGGAATATTGTACTATATAGAAAGATATATGCTTTATCTTGCACATATTTTTTTTTTATTGTACTTTTATTCCAATATTAATGGTGGATTACGACATTATCAAATATGGTATACCCTTGTCTAGAAGGTTGTTCTTAACTCACCGAAAGATGAGTATATACACACTTAGTCAATTGATTTATGGAGAAACAATAAACTTAATTATTAATTTCCACTACTTAAGATGAATTCTCATAATTTCTTGTTAAGTAATTATAATTTAGTTTGTTGTGAGAATTGACAAGAAAGACATCTAACTAAAACCTAATATGTGGAAATTAATCTGATAATTAATTAAGGAGCCTTAATTTAATTTAATTTAATTTCCAAGGTAATATATATATATATATTTCAAATGGTATAATTAAACACACAAATACAATTAATTCACTTTAATTTTGAGGTAGTGGGACACTTTCTTTCACAATTATTAACTTTTAGGAGAAACATACTAAGAGAGAGAGGGTGGTGGTGAATCTTTTTTATTTTAATTATTATTATTATTCAATTAAATCTATCTCAGGTACTTTCTTATTGGTACCAAAGGCAACAGGATATACACTTCCCATTAATAGAAAAACAAGTTGGCAAAGCATGCAAAATTTGCCATGTGAGAGTTGTTTTTTTTTTTATTATTATTAATATTATTGATGCATGTGGCCATTTAACAGCAATATACTAATTATATATACACTATTCACTCCTCTTCTCTCTCTCTCTCTCTCCATAAAGCTTGGAACCCAACAAGGACAATTCCTCCCCAATTGATCAATTTTAGAGATGTAGCGCACACACAAAAAAAAAAAAAAAAAAAAAATGGAGAGACAACAAGGACACAATCATTAAATTAAAATTATATCTTTAATAATCTAAAAATTAGCATGATTGGTAAATAGATTCATTTCCAATGTATCTCATTATTCATATTTTAATTTGAAGGGTCCAAATCACCAATATATATAATTTTTTTCATTTGTAAATCTCTTAAACTTTAAAGTGAATGATGGATGATACATATAAACTTATCACTGAGAGAAAAATTAATTTTCTCTTTATTTACCTTTTTTTTTTTTTTTAACTATGCTTGTAAAAAAAATAACTGTACCGTTGCAGAGAACCGTACATTCAAGATTCATTTAATTAAATTCACATAAGCCCACATACATATAGAAATAGGTGACACTGATTTGATATTAATTAATGCAATGCTGCTCTTGATCCCACTTGGGATTTCGGTTTTGGCTTTGTGTTTTAAAGACTAGACAATATACTATTTATTGGAATGAATTTAAAAAAAAAATTACAATTTTCATTATATATATATATATATATATATAGGTTGGCCCGTGTTAGATCAGTCCCACATTAAAAATGGATGAAAAATACTCAATGCATATATGTGGTGAGAACTAACTACCTAAATGATTAATTAATTCTAATCATTTTAGTTATAATTGACTCAATATCTCTTATTGTTCATTGCTCTACACTCTACCTGGTTTGACACCCAGTTTCTATTGGTAATTACTCTATACTCTATCAGGTTTGACCCAGTTTCTACAGTTGGCCCAATATTCTTATATTGTTATATATGGCATCATAACAGGTTTGACCTGATTTTTTAATTTTTCATTTGGATGTTTAGTCTTAATGGTCCGATCAGGTATTACTACTGCATTTTGATCCGATTTCTTGATTTTACGATTTTTCATCTAGATGTCCAGTCTTAGTGGTCTGGTCCGGTGTTATTGTTGCGTTTCAGGAAAAGTATTTCAAGTATCAACTCGATATCCCCCAATTACACTTAAGAGGGAGTATTAGAGTCTCACATTGAAAGTAGATGAAAAATACTCAATGCATATATGTGGTGAGGACCCAAGTGACTAGTTCTAGTCATTTTAATTATAATTGGCCCAATATTCTTCTATTATTAATTACTTTACACTCTACCCATTTATCTTTGAATTTAATCCTTTAAATAAAAAAATATTAATAGCCCGCAACACATGTCAAGGGTTCCCTTCCAAAATATTTGATAATTAAATGCGAGGTAATTATAGGTGGGTACTATGGATGAAGGAGATATTGACATGTCTTATTAATTTATTACATGCATGGAGTTACCAAAACTAGATGGCAAATTAGATTATCCTTTTCAGGTTGAAGCTGAGATGTTATCCTTCTAATTGTTTGGAAGTTGAAAATTAACTATTATAAGGTAGTGTCCTGCTTGCAAGACGGCAAGTTTCCAATTCCTTGATATATATAGCTGCTAATTTGTTTCAAGCTATCCTTTTCCATTATATCTCTAGTTATGCATTTTATTTGCATAAGCATTCATGTTTTTGTCTATGTCTATGTCTAATAAATATTGAGAAAATATAATAATCAACGTTAGATCAATATTATGTAATGCTGTGATTATTTTCATAATTAAAATGTTATGAATTTAAATTTCAGTCAAAATTTGTAATTATATAAATAATCAAAAAAGGAATGAGAAAATAAGTGGAAAAGGAAATTAATGTTTCATTTGGATGGGATATAAGAAGAAATTTAATTAGATGTTTAATAATTTTGTAAAGGAACAAATAAAAATGATTAAATTAAGTCATACGACATTGTAAATTTTATTTTTCTATTTATTAAAAAATGAGAGAATAATATTATCTTTAATTTTCTCTTTTCTATTATTACATTTACTGTATACACCAGATCTAATAAGAGAATTATATATGAGTATAAAGAGAACATTGACATCTTTACATTTTACAAAATAATGGATATATTCATAATAAAATTTTAAAATATCAATTAATGATTGATATAGTGTATAAAAAGCAATTACACCAAGAGTAACTAAGAATTTTTCAAATTAAAACATTGGTTTACTCTTCTTATTTTCTTTTCTTTTCTCTCTCTCATTGATTTCAAATACTATATAAATCATTTCCTTTTTACCAACTAAAATCTTAAATATATCGAGTAATACTAGTAGTGATATTGTCATAAATCCCAAAAGGTTCATCATGTAGCTTTGCTTTTAAAAACTGCTATTTAATTCTATCACATGGTAAAATTTTGATCCTTTTCTTTATTGTTTATTATGTGTATTGGTGGAAAGGAAAGAGCCGCACGCCTTTATGCATATTAAATAATTAATTAAAAAACTACATTAATTCAAATGTGAACCAATATACGAGTTAGCATAAGTTATAATAAAAGCATGATAACCTGAAATTCATATGAAGAAGGTTAGTATGTTCTAAGTTTATTATATAATTCAAATAACATTTTAATTAATAATTTTTTGCAATATGAAGTATTTGCATTTAACTATGTCACTACAAGAAAATGGAAAATTAGGGACGATTTACTTTACAACATCTTTAAAATCGTCCTTTATAATGTCATTTTAGAGATGTTTTGAAAATAATATCACTAATAAATATTCGCAATTTCCGCCCATTAATTCACTTTTTCGCTATAATTCAGTGACGAAATATTATTAATATCGACAATACAAATTAATAATTTCGTCCATATTTACTATCAGCAATGACATCGATATTACAACGTCCATTGAGACATTTTATTTTTATCCTAAATTACTACTTTTAAAGACATTTTTAGCACGTTTAAGGACATTTTGACTTTGTGCCAAATTATCAATTTTTTTCTAGTATATTGAACTACTAATCAATAATAATTTTGAATTTTTCAACATTATTATTAAACTATATAAAAATAATTAAAAATAGAAGAATGAAAGAAAGAATTTGATGTGGTGATAAATCTCACTTAATTAAATATAAGATATTGGATGAGTTTATATATAATTGAGTTTTCCAACTTCAATAGCTAACTTTTGATGTTGACACTCTCATAACTATATAAGCTCTCAATATTTCTTATAATTATTCTATTATATTTAATTATGTATGATATTTATTACGCGTGTTGTTAGAATACAAAATCGTATTAATTAATTAATTCAAAACTTAATTAATTATTAATTATATCGATGAGGAGATGGGAAAGATTAGCTAGGGATTTATGATACTGGATTATTTGCTACTTCAAAAGATTTTAATTAGTAATTGCATGGAAGAGAAAGAGAGAGATTAAAAAAAAAAAAAAAGTAGTTTCTTTCCCCAACTGCAAACCGGATTGATAGTTCAGGTTAACCTTCTCCTTCTTCTGCTTGTGTCGTCTTTTGGGTGATGATCACGTGAATCTCACCCTCTCATGCCCAACTCATCATCTAATATCTAATATCTAATATCTCATCTGCCTATCACGTGCCAAAGTCGGCTCTACGCACGTGTTCCTTTATTATTACTATTATAATTAAAATTGCTACTGCCACTACTATATTTAGTTGGCCCGTCATTATTTTTTTTTTTTTCCAATCCATCAAAGATATTCTCATACTAATTTACGGATACTAATTTACGTGTGAATTAAAATAATTTTTTTTTTCAAATAAGTCTAAAAATACACTTTTATATTGAGTGTATATATTCAGTAATTACTTATAAAGAAAAAAATAAATTTCCTTAATAATTGGGTTAAATCTTCGTTTTTAATTTATTATTTTGATGATTATAAGTATTATCATATCAGTTTATATGTTTATCAAAATTAAATATATTTCTTAAATAAATTTAAGTGCTACATTGAAAAATTACATTTTAAGTGCTACTCTTAAAAATCAACCTCTAATCAATAATCTAACTCCTTTATTAACTAAATCAATTTTTGGAGTTTTCTTTTGTATTTTTATTATTTGCAATTTTACAATTTTATAAATCACTCTAATATTTACTATTGAATAAGAATTTTATGAATAATTTGTGTACATAATTGCATAATTATAAATACTGTAGCATATCATTACTAATGATATATATAATTTGTGAATTATTTCTTATAAATAAGATTATAATTTAGGGATAGAAATTATATATATCCTCTCCAAAATTCGTGATTGGAAATTTTACACAATTGTATCATTATTAAGCTCTTGATGGAATCAAAATAATTGTTGGAGGATGATGGTGTGGTGTTGCTGAATCTTCATAATATACATACAAAACTGGCCCTTTCTATATATAGTATATACATTTCTCATATCTTACATCAAAATTATTAGAATATCATTTTTGTGATAGATGTATAGTTCATATATTGTGGTGGGCTTATTGATCTATCTATCTATTTAATTTAATTATGTGGACAATAAAAATTCTTCATTTATTATTAATAAATACTTAGCTGCATGTCAATCATGTGTGGTCTGATTAGTCTTCTCATTTCTTTAAGTGGGTGAGAAATTAGAGATCTCAGATTCGAATCTTTCAAATCATAAAAAGTTGTCATCAATTTGATAAGAGATGTTAAAGGGAATGGCTAATATACAATGTTATTTCGGTCTATTCGACCCTCGAATGAAAAAAAAAAAAAAAAAAAAAAAACTTTGCTGCATTAATTATTTTTGCAATTAGGGTATAAGTCAATTTAATTAAATATCATGTTATTTTCTAGGATATCTTGATATTTTAATGTGGAGAGATGGTACGAGTTAAGGCAAAAGATTGATGCTACTGCTCATCTTTAGATAGAATAACATTTATGTAGCTATTTCTACAAGGTTCTGTAGTTTGGTTGGTTTATATTACTTTTTTAATTTTTTGCTATTTGCTTTTTCTAAAAAATAATTTCTATAAATATAATGATATATTAAAAACAAACAATTAAATATTGTGTGTGTTTATTTAAATTTTGTTTCATATATATCTCAAAAAAAAAAAAAACATATAAGAAAAGAGAAAGCTAATTAAAATAAGAAATTAATTCGTTTTTAATTTCTCTTTAAATATTGTTCTTTAATTTGTTGTATAACTGAATATTGAATTCTAATTTTTTTCAAATATCATTTTTTGCATTCTAACCAATTTTTTTCCTTTCAAAATATAAAAATAAAAAAAATTATAAAAAACAAACAAAGCCTTTTTATTAATTATCATTATAGCAAAATATTTAAACACAATTTAACTTGCTTCTTATTCATTGATTAATTGTTTTTTATTCATGGAAAATCTAATGGACTATGAATATTGTGAGCTATTTTTATTTACTAATGAAAAGTCTAATGGAGTAAGTCTGTATTATGAGTTACACAATGGAAGACAAACTCTCCTTTTCAAAATAACTCATAATGAAAATTTTTACTGTAATGGTGAATTAAAAATTTGAATATGAGACCTGCAACATTCTTTAAAAAAATGAAATAATAAATCAAATTTTGTATAATGAATTATTATTAATTGATTATTTTTAGTCTTTTGTTCGAAGACATATATTAATTGATCGTTAGCACTAAACTCACTCGGAGTCCCAATCATATATATCTATATTATATAATCCTAAAACTAAGAGAAGGAATGCATAAATTGTTATTATCTCATCAAATTTGATGAATTGAATTCAATTGATTTGAAATCAATTGAATGCTAAAGTAGTCCAATTAATGAGCAGCTTAATTAATTAATTAATTAGTTCAATAAATTTTATTCTAAATTTAATAATATAGTATTAATTAATATATTTAACTATAAAATCAATATATATATATATATATATATATATATATATATATATATATATATATATATATAAACTTTATCACATTATTAAATAATAAAAATTTAGAATTTAGAATTTAGAATATTAATTTATAAATTAATAAACTAAAAGTTCAATAATTGATTTTTATAAAATATACAAACACGTACATTTATACATACTTATATGCATGAGAAAAAAAAAAAGAAATGAGATAATTATATATAATAAATAATAATAAATTTCTATTTTAATAAATTTCTATTTTATCTTTTATTGCTATTCCAAAATTCATTTTATTGTATTATATTTAAAGAGTATGTGTGTAATGTGTATATATATGTAATTTTATTTTGAGATAATGATTTAAAAATAAATAAGTGAAAATTATTATAAAATAAAAATAATAATTTTATATAATTTTATAACTGCGCAATGCGCATGTATCGGTTAGTAATAATTAATACAAGCAAGTTTGTCCCAATACTCTAAATTTAAAATTTATGGAAGATGAATTTTTTATTTTCAATATCTATTCTAAAATATATGGAAATTTGAATAAACATATAGTTCATAGCCAGAAAAAAAAATATATGCAATTACGTTATCAATGAGTTTTTAATTCAATAATATTAAAATTATATTCAAACATATGAGATTAAGGGTGCGTTTGGATCGAGGTTAAAAGGGGTTAAGTGCTACTTCTGTAATACTTTAACCCTCTTTAACCTTATTTGGTAAGCTTTTAGATATCAAGGTTAATGTTTAACCTCCTTAACAATTGCTCCCAATTAAACTTT
>CATKHJ010690370.1:0-15450 GCA_949750685.1 Vernicia montana | reverse complement strand
TTTTTTTTTTCAGGTGTTATAGAGGTTGAGACGAGGTAAAACTCAAGCTACATCTTCTCGCTTGGGGGTTACTCCGTCCTTTCTTTTATTTTTGTCATTTTGATTATGTCACAATGAAAATGTATCTCCAAGAGTATGGTCTAGAGTTCCATGGTTATTGTGATAATGTATATGATGATTGGATTATGTATTCAATTTGGGAATGTAATATATGGCATATTCCTTTATGGTTATTGGAATTCCTCTAATGTATGTTATGGATGGTTATAGTGTTATGTTGGGGTTCAGATCCGGGGATCGTATATGCATGTTTGATTATAGAGTAGTATTGGGTTCTACGGGTTTTCGGTGGCCTTACGCCTACCCATGCCCTAGGACCGTCGCGACTCGGTAAGCCGGATCGGGTCGTGACAGAAACAAACTTGGACTCTTTACTTTAATGGAGCCACTAATAAGTATGGGGCTGGAGCAAAGGTAGTCTTGCAATCACCTGAATGGGAACATATTCCACTAGCTAAAAAGCTAGACTTTTCAGTCACAAACAATATGGCAGAATACAAAGCCCATTTGTTTGGATTGAAATCTCTAGTAGTACTAGGGGCAAAAGAGATAGAAGTGGTTGGAGACTCTAAATTGGTGATTGAACATGCCAAAGGAAATTGGGAGATAAGAGAAGAAAGGTTGATGCCTTACATTGACTATTTGAGAATCATGCTCTAACATTTCTCAAAGGTGAGCTTCCGTCATGTGAACCAGTTAGAGAACAAGTTAGCAAATATTTTAGCTAGTCTGGTTTCAGTGTGACAATCTTCAGAAAAGTACCCGATCAAATCGTTCCTCATTACAAAGATACAAATCCCTTGTTATTCAGGTGAGTGGATTTTTGAGTTGGTGCAAGATGGTCGTCCGTGGTATTATGATCTTTAGAGGTATATGGAACATAGGGAGTATCCTATTGAGGCTACCAAGCAAGACAGAGCTGCTATCAGGAGGTTAGCTTTACAATTTGTCGTATTTAAGGGGCAACTGTATAAAAGGATGCCTGATGGGATTCTCCTAAGATGTTTCATTGAGGAAAAAGCTAAGATTACTATGGAAGAAATCCATGTCGAGGTTTGTGGTACGCATATGCATGGGAGGATTCTAGCAAAGATGATCCTTAGACAAGTTTACTTCTGGATGACCATAGAAAAGGATTGTGTTGAGAGAGTGAAGAAATGTTATGAATGCTAGATCCATGCTGAATTGAGTCATCTACCACTAATGGATTTGCAAAGATTAACATCTTTGTGGTTGTTCTCAAGTTGGGGGATTGATATCATCAGAAAAATATCACCTCCATCTTCAAATGGTCATGAATATATTGTGGTAGCAGTAAATTACTTCTCTAGATGGGTAGAAGCAGAATCTTATAGAACCGAGACAGCCAAGCAGAAAGCAATATTTATTCAAACGAATATGATTTGTAGATATGGAATTCCGCACCATATCGTGTCAGATAATGAGGTTTAATTCTAAAGGAAGTTAAGGCTATTTTACAGGAAAAAGGAATCAAACACCACAAGTCATCACCTTACCGTCTTTAAGCTAATAGGGCAGTTGAAAAAGCAAATAAGAGCACCAGAACCATCTTGAGGAAGATGATTCAGTCTATTAAGGCATGGGCAAATAAGTTGATTCACTTTTACGCCTGAACAGAGTAAAAGTGAGTAAGAGAGAGTCTCGTTAAAATTGAAAACCTCATTGGGTTAAGAGGCAATTCTAGGCAAAAGTAAGAGACAAAAATAAAATAAAATAAAGAGAGGCTAAGTAGAACATCCTCTTTGGACTACTTAGGCAAAAGGAGAGGTGGAAATTCAGTTGTAACTCAAACCAAAAGACATGTTTTTATTAGATAAATGAAAACTTTGATATTTTGATTGAATAAATTCACATTTATGTTTCTATTTCTATTGTCTGTCAACATCTGGAATTATTGAAAAGCAAATAATGTAAAATTACAACTGAATTGAATAAAAATATGTTTTAGGCCTTTTCCCTTGGCCATTATCATCAGAATCTTTGTTTCACTTTTCTGCTCTCCTTAGGAAGTGTTGTTTGATCAAGGTAGCGCGTCAAACAGGATCCTTCTTGATCATGAAGTGCAACCTATCCTTTGCACTCTTTTGTGGTGGTGAGATCATCATTTAGATCGACATTCCACAAAATGGTCCTCTAGTGCCAGCTACGCTCAAATAGATCAACAAAAAATTGTGAAAGATTCCCGAACTGAAAGTCAACAAATTCAGGAATGCGCTGTCGAAGCCCATATTGCCTGCACGGTCTTTGAGGTGTATAAAAGGTAAATTCGTAGGGCCTACAGAGAGGAAAATTCTTGATGTAAGTATACAGAGTGACAAAATGAATTTTCCACCAAGAGCACCTCCAGCGGATAGAGCTATCTGGAGCGGTCCTGAAATACTCCTTCCACTCGTCCACAGAGTCATCAGAACAAGTTACAGCCCTTCGGGTGTAATGTTTGGGCCCATAGCGAGTAATTAGATGTTCGAGAGGTGGTGCCACCCTCCCTAGCTTCTCCAACAGCCAAATCTACCAAGAGAATGGGTTAGACAAGGAATTATCAAGAAAGAACTCATAAAACAAATGAAAAGTTTGCATACCTGTAGTAGTAAGGGGTTTCTAGTGAAAACCCTGGTCGACCGCCAGTCATCCAGCATGATAATGGTTTCTACGAGTATTAAGGGAACCAGAGTCCTCTCCTCTTCCATCTGTGCAATGACTAATAACAGGCGATGATCCCCTGTACTAGGTCAAAAGATAAGCAGAAAGTGGGCCAAGAGGCAGAAATAAAAAGTATTTCACTATGCACGGTTTTTTGGGTTAAGCCGGGGAACCAAATCCAGCAGGTTATCTATCAAAAAGAAGCCATTCAGGGTGGTTCAGAGATAGTCTATGGGTGACATTTCAAGAACATTTGAAGCCTTCTCAAGAACTGAAGCTTCTAGTATGGGTACCGCAAGGATGTCTTTAACCTTATGTGTTCTCCCTAAGATGGCACTGAACTCCTCGTAGAGAGGACATATTTCCTTTTCAATGAAACAGAAAACATGGGTTTCTGGATCCTAATAGGATACAGCCGCTTCAAGAAGGTTGGGAAGAATGGTCACTTTATGTAAGTATAGTAATCCTTGTATTTGAAAGGGAGCAAGGATTTTCCAATCTTGTGGAGTTAGTCCGGAAAGGATGTTATCGATCTTCTGTCTGCGTGTTAGTGCCATGGTTTTTGGAGCCTGAAATTTCTTGGGGATGTTTTAGAACAGAGGTACAAAGGTTTTGTGATGAAAGGCAAGCTTTTATAGGGTCAAAATCAGGGAAAATAAAGTCCGGGAAGGACAATGAGTCACAACAGGGGTGCGTGCCCCACCACGCACCTATTGTCTGGGGACCGTGAAGGGTTGTGTACCCCAGACAAGGGGCGCACACTCCCTCATGCACCCCTGTCCTGCAGCAGTATGGCATTTTCTAGATTTTCTTATTTTGGACATGTTTTCGGACTTCCTAGCAAGCAAATAAAGATGTACAAAGACTAGAAAGGGGCAAACATGTATTTGATTGAGAAACAAACATCCAGAAGTTAAAATTACATGTTTAATTATTCAAAAGTTACAGCACATTTGTTACAAGGAAGTGGGCTAATGCTATCTAAGAAGAGTCGAATCCATCCTCCTCATCATGGTCAGCTGTCTCTGTTTCTTCTGAATCATCTTCTATGACCAACCGCCGTCTCCTCGGGCCCGATATGCTAGGTCCTGCTCCAAGGCTACCCCCGACATCTCCCCTCTACTAATCAAAGCCTAGATGTCTCAAACGGTAATTCGCTAAACAGCTCTCTCTGTCTATCCTACGTCAAAACTGTAATCTACCTCCGAGTGAAGGAGTACATATGATAATAATGATCTGTCACAACTCGCAAAACCTGCAATGTGAGTTTGTACAAATGTGAGATGCTGAGAAATAAACAAAGATCAAAGGAAGAGGAAGAAATCCTACATGAGTAGTATCATCCAAATTAAAAGCAATTGTGGTGGCACAAATCATATCTAGAAGGTCGGTTGTTAAGACACCATATGTATTCATGTACATATATGAGGGGTCCAGATCAGTTGAGAGATAGCCCAGCACTACCCATTGGAATGGATCCTCTGCATCATCTCCACCAGCTGCAGCTAAGGTGGAAGCACTCTCACCTCTACGGGACCTATTTTCTCTTATCCCCTGTAATGAAAAAGGTGTCAGTAACAACATAATGAAAAATGAGCATGCTTTCCCGTCTAGCACCTGCAGCAATATCCCGAGGAACCGGGGTCACCCATGAAAGGCAAAAACTGGGTAATGGAATCTCCGGCAACAGATACTGCCTAATGAAGTGATGATAGGCTCCCTCAGCCCAAGGCTCCAAGAATCCTTCTGCTGGCCATCCTGCTAATGCAGCTATCATATCCTCACCCTCTAGTAGGGAAGCAAATGTCATGGATGGAGGGGAATGCAGCACACATCTATAATCTTGACCTTGCTTCCAATGATGTACACGCTCACCTAAGTACCAGATCCAATAGATAGCGCAGCGGAGCAACTGCCTCCTCCTTATCATGTCGACAACGCTAATGACATACAAAGGAAGGTGATCAAATGGTCCCTATAGAGCGACATTCACCTGTAAAGCATTGAGGTAAGTATCTTTAAACTGAGTGAGTTCCTTTTGTTACTAACTTGTTAGTTTCTTACCTAATCAGGGGTCAAATAGTTAAGCCTCCACTAATGTTGCTCGAAATCATAAAAGTCCTAGTTGTCATAGCAGCTCTGGCCCCATCTCTTTGCTAGAGGAAAAGGATCTTCATTCACATTTAAAGCACCTAGCCGAGGTCATCGCTGAAAGCTATATTCGAATGCCCATATCTAATCACTATAAAAGTGGATAGAAGCAGATAGAAGTACAAAAAAGGAACAAGAGATAAGAAAGAGGAAGATGTACCTCAATTAGCCGCCAATAGCCTTCGATCTACTCATGTTGCTTGGCTGAGAGGTCCATGTTGTAGTAGAGTCATGCCAGACCCATCAAGCCCTAAGCAAAGGTCTGAATTTAGTCGACGTCCCTCAGAGCCTTGAGTAGGCTCAAATCAACTGTATTACGGTTATCAGCAAAGATGGTCGCGCCAAAAAGAAACATAAGGTAGCAGCGAACCAGCTGATCAATCCCAACAACATCATTGGGATTCCATTCCTCACACCGTCATTGGATATCACCATATGAGCATGTGTTCTGAGATCTCAAGGTCACTGTAAGTCCAAGAAGCCTCCTCACATAGAGGGTCCTAGCCTCCAAAGCAAGCCTAATGAAGCAATCATCAAAGGGCCTAGCTCACCCTCGAAAGACAGACCTATCAGAGCAGCATAATCGAATGTATTCAAAATAAAGTCTTCACTCTTCATTGTTCAAGCTTCAAACTTCAAACTTCTTCCCAAGAGAAATAAAAAACAAAATGATCGGGATTTAAGAGGAGCTTTTTGAATTTGAAGTTGACGTGTACAACAAATGTATGTAAAGTTGTAAACAGTCATCTTTCTTCTTACCCACTTTCTATTATGAGTTCTGTTGCTTTTTAAGTTGTCTCACTTTTAACTTACCTTTTATATGGTTCTTAAACTTGTGGCCACTGTTTTTTTTTTATTCAATAATGTTTACTGGCCACCAATTTTGTCTACTTATCAATTGTTTTGTCTTCATCATGGTGGGTCCTTTTGACTACTTTTTTATATTAAATTATTAACATATCAACCTTATATATATTATAATATTTATATTTGAATTAATGAAAATCTAATTTACAGTAATTTGATTTACTGTAATTTATTGTAATATATATTATAATAGTTTACTGTAATTTAAACTATTAATTTAGAGTCTAAACTAATTAGCACTTTAAATTTTTATAGGCTTGTATTTGATTTGTTGAACATGGCTTCAAAATCTAAAAATACTTCTTCAACAAAAAGTGTCAATCTTACATGAAAACATTGCTCTCGAATTAATGGTAATAGAATGAATTTAAAATGTAACTATTGTGGACTTGAGAGATGGGAAGGTATAGATAGAATGAAACATCACCTAGCAGGTGATCATGATAATTTTGCACCTTGTACTCAATATCCCGAAAATGGGAGGGAACTTTGCATTAAAATTCAAGGGGAACTAGAAACACAGAAACTTCAAAATGCAAAAGAATATTTTGAAGTAGGTGAAGGAATGCAAGGAGACCAAATATTAGGAGAGCAAAGGAAAAGTACAATGGATGCATTTTTAACTAAAGGGAAGGGAATTAAACAACAAATTTTGAATGCAATTGTTAAGAAAAGAGAACCTGCAGTTCAAAGTATTTGTAGATTTTTATATGGACATGCATTGCCTTTTGTTTTAGTGAAGAGTCCATTATTTTCTTCCATGGTTGAAAAAATTGGTGAGTATGGTAGGGGATTAAAATCTCCTAGTTATCATGAGGCTAGAGTCACCATTTTGAAAAAGAAGTGGGCAATGTGAATTCAATGTTAGAAAAATATAAAAAGAAATGGAAAAGAACATGATGCACTTTGATGTCTGATGGGTGGTTAGATAAGAAGAATAGGTCTCTCGCTAACTTCTTAGTTAATAGTCCAAGTGGGACTGTTTTTCTAAAATCAGTAGACACATCATATATAATTAAAGATGCAAATAAATTATTTGACTTGCTTGATTTCTTAGTAGAGGAAATTAGAAAGGAAAATGTAGTTCAGATGATGACAGATGGTGCTTCAACTAATATAGCAGCTGGAGAATTGTTGATGGCAAAGAGGAAAAATTTATTTTGGTTTCTTTGTGCAGCTCACTGCATTGACAATATGTTAGAGGATATATGTGAATTACCTATTTTCAAGGATACAACCAAAAAAGCTAAAGAATCTTGTTTTTACATTTATAGATATGCTTGGGTCCTTAGCATGTTTAGAAAGTATTCCAAGAAAAGAGAGTTAAAGAAAGCTGGGGTTATAAGATTTGTTACATCTTTTCTTACTATGAAGAGTTTTTATGAAAACAAGCTTCCTCTTAAAGCTATGTTTGCATCACAAGAATGGGCTAAAAGTCATTATGCTTTTAAATTGGAAGCAAAAAAGGTGAGGGATATTTTGTTATCTAATGATAAGTTTTGGAAATCAATCAAGTTTTGTTTGAAGTGTGCGAGCCCACTTGTCAAAGTTTTAAAGCTTGTTGATGATGATGCAAAACCGGCAATGGGATACATATATGAAGCAAAGGATAGAGCAAAGGAGAAAATTGCAAAAAATTTCAATCATCAAAAGACAAAATATGAGCACATTTGGAATATTATTGATTTAAGATGGGATTTGCAACTCTATAGGCCACTTAATACCGCGGGATATTTTCTTAATCCCAAGTAAGTATATTTGCTAGACAAAAAAATAATAATGATAATAATAAAACTTTAGTTTATTTCTTATAATTTATTAATCAACTTATTACTTTTATCATATATTTTTTTTAGATTTTAATATGATGATTCCTTTGATGCGGATATGGAAGTTAAAGTTGGTTTGTATAAGACAATTGAAAAGATGTTTTCGGATATTGAAACAAGAATTAAAGTTGATCAACAATTAGAGAAGTTCAAAAGAGGAGAAGGATTGTTTGGCATGAGTATGGCTACTTTGACTAGAGACAAGAAGAAACCCAGTATTTTTAATTTAGTGTTATGTCATTATGTGTTATTTTTTAATTATATCTAATTTTAAAAAAATATATATATATATCTTAGGTTTATGGTGGAAGAGTTATGGAGAAGAATGCAAAGAGCTTCAAAGTCTTGGTATAAGAGTTTTAAGTCTCACATATAGTGCTACGGGATGTGAGAGAAATTGGAGTACATTTAAGCATGTCCACTCTGTTAAACAATTCAAAGAGAAAATACAAAATCATAAAGAGAGGAAATACAAAAACATAAAGAGAGGAGATTAGGGTTTCATTAATAATGCATAAACAAAAAGGGATACAAAAAGAATGAATTAACCTAAATATAAAGAGACTATATATAGGCTAAATCAAGGAAACTGAAAAGACTATTCTACCTTTAATAAACAATAAAATAAAATAACCCTATATTTCTTAACAACCTTAAGAGACTGTCGTCCCTTTAGTCTTTTAACAATCGTCTAAAGAAGTCAGAAACGAGTGAGACTCCCAAGAGTCTCTGACATGCCTAACATTTATTTCTACAAAAAATGGGCATCAACACATTATATTTTAAGTTAATAGTAAAAATAAGACTACTCACTAATGAACATTTGTTGAACTGAAAGATCTCAAATTTGAGTTTTAAATATCATGATATCAATATTAAAAAATATTGGTAAATTTGATTTTAATTAATATTCAAATTCAAAATCTTTTAATTCATCTAAAATTTAAACTCGAAATATTTCAATTTTAAAAATGACTTCGATGCTACCAAAGGAAATGTTGATTGGGAAAATTATTATCTATATCAAGTTTATAGTTCGAGCGATTAGCTAATATGACTATTTTTTTAAAAAATTTTACTCTAATTTGAGTAGAAGGTGTAGGGATGACAATTTAACCCGGTCTCCATCCAGTCTCGTTTATTAAATGGGACGACGTAGGTTTAAAATTTAAAATTAGAGTTAAGTTCGAGTCAGAACGAGTAATTATATAACTCAATATAATTATATATATATATATATGAAAAATTAATATTAAATAATTATTTTTAAAGATAAAAATAAATAAAAATTAAAAATAAATATACTCGCTCTATTTTATTTTCCGTCTCGAAGCGAAATAAATGACGAAATAGATATAAAAAAAAAAAAATTGGTGAAATAAAGCAAATAATGAAAAACTCGCCAGATACTCATCTCGATTCTATCTCAAAGAAGGTGTGGACGGTGGGCTCCATAGTGAAGCAAATGGGCCTCAATATTTTTGTGCAGATGACGTGTAGGAGAAAGAAATAGAGCTAAAAAAAAAGGAAATTTTTATTTACACAGTGAATACATCAATTATAAATAAGAGTAAGTTGAGAAAAAAAATATATATATATATATATTAGTATATTTTCACTTGTTAAAATGCAGACAAAAATTAAAATATCAAAATATAATTTAGTGTGTTGTATTCTGGCAAAAAAATTTAGTGTTGTATAGGCTAGAATTCTCCGCTAGAAAAAGCTTAGATAGCAAACACACGTTCACTGGTTAGGCTGAAAGAGACACGAACCACCAGAGCATCCAATGTCAAAAACTAGTCTACTTTACTTGCTTTCCTTTTTCTGCCTCTGGATTTCCTTTTCTCTCCATTTTCCTATATATACTTATATGTCATAAACTTGTCTTCAGCTATTACTTGTTGGCTTCTTCTTCTTCTTCTTCTTCTTCTATGAAATAATATCAAATTTCATATTCTTTGAAGGAAAGGAAGAGTCTTTACAATATCAAGAAACGTGAGCTTATATACCCATCTTTTGTTTTTGTCAATTCTGTTTTTTCTTTTTCTTTTTTTTAATTTCTGCATATGGGTATTGTTTGGTTGCTTTTGTTTATGTTTATGGTAGCTAAAGTTTGGTTCTTTTGGTTTTTCCATTTCTGGGTTGGCTGGTTTTTGAGTGAGAAATTTTTGTTTTGGGATGTGAATTGTGATTGTTTGGTTGGTTGGTGGGTGCAGCTGGAGCGGAGGAAAGGGAAAGTGAGTCCAATTGTGACTAGCATAAGGCAGAGGTTGAAGCTGAAACCGATGCCGTTTAATATTTTTCATGATGCTGATGGATTGCCCAGGATTATCTTGACTGACCCTACTGGCTCATCAGCTGAGGTGATTTTAATTCCTTTCTTCTTCTTCTTCACTCTCTATTTTTTTTAGCAAAAATTTATTAAAAAAATCCTACTTTTAAGTTGTTATTTAGTATTAACATGAAAAGAATTTTTATTGCCTCCATCTATTGTATCTGGCAGGCTAGGAATCTAATTGTGTTTGAACAGCATGCTGTTTCAACTGGCTTCATTCTTAGGAAAATTAAAAATGCTATTTTGCTGAAGATGTACTCTAAAAGGAGTAGCAGTAGTAGGTTTATTGATTTGTATAGAAAATGGCAGTTGATTGTTTGATGTACATAGATCAATCAGTAGTTTCTCTTAGGTTGTAATTCTTATTCAATTTGCAATTCTTTTGGTGATCTGACCAAAAAAAAAAACATGAAAAGAATTTTAATGGTCCAAATAATTGTGGTGGCAATAAAAAGTAATTTCAAGATAGAATCTGATAATCAATAATCTTGGATGAAAATTTGAACAATTTTTAATGGTTAGGTGAAGAGCCATTAGATTCTTGAAATGTTTGAGGGTTGAGGCCTTGAGGGGGTAATGTTGAATATATTGGTTTAAAAGAGGGGAGAGTAATTATTTGAAGGAATTATAATCTGTAGGTCATGGTTCAATAAAATTGATTGTGATTTTTTAGTTTTTTTCACTTTCAGGAAACCCAGGTTTCTGATCAAAGTCCACTTTTTAAAAAGTTTTTCTGAATATGTTTCTTTGGAGATTGTCAAAGGTCATATCTGTTAAGATATAGAATCTGATAATCAACAACCAGACAAACCCTTATAATTTGAAAGTTTAAAGCATAGGTGTGTCCTGCAAAATTAGGCTGCTGAAAATGGCTCTACATTAATTTTTTGAAAAAAAGAAGAGTGGCAACTAAAAAAGAACACGAAATTGGTATCAACTTTTTGCAGCTACTAACTGTTCAAAATGGTTTCAGGTGCTTCTGTATGGTGGGCAGGTTGTTTCTTGGAAGAATGAACGCAGAGAAGAATTACTTTTTATGAGCAGCAAGGTGAACCATTCTTCTTAGCTATTTTGAAGGATTTCTGAGCCCACAATGGTGTTTAAGCTTCACATGAACGTTCTTTACTTTATATAAATGACGGATTGCTCTTTTCAGAAGTTCCTTTGTAAGGGGTAATAATTATTAGTTTGGATGTTTTCCTTCACTTTCACCTTTTACACGTCTGAAGTAATTCAGTCTTGAGAATTTTGCAAAGCGAAAGCCACTTTCTTCCAGCAGTTTTGGAACGACAGCTTAACGTTCATCTAGCAACCCCCTCAATGTAATGGTAAACAAGTTAGCTGGCCTAACAAAATGTATAAAGATGAGAAATAACAAATACAAAACCTATTTTAAATTGTTATATTATACAGTTATTGATTCTTCATTTCATTAGTTTTTAATTGCTCGTTTTCTTATGCACTTTGCAATTTTCTTATTTCTCATAGATATTACAGTACTTTTGTTCTTGTTCAAAAAAGCAGGATTTAGTTCTGCCTCAAACTATTGGTTTAGTTGTTTTTTGTATGAAGTCAACAGTTACATTCACAACTTCTTCTAATCCTAATAGTGGTAGATTTCTCGTCTGCAGGCTGTTTGGAAGCCTCCCAAAGCCATCAGGGGAGGTATACCAGTCTGCTTTCCACAGGTTTGTATGACAAGGAATCAGTCAAAATGTATTTCACTTTTATTATTGTCAAGATTATGAGTTTTTATTCAATGCTGCTTTTTCAGTTTGGGAATCTTGGTTTACTTGAGCAACATGGATTTGCAAGGAACAGATTGTGGTCATTGGATAATGATCCTTCGCCTTTGCCTCCAGTGAATAACCAGTCATCAGTCGATCTGATATTGAAGTCCACAGAAGAGGATTGGAAGACTTGGCCACGTAGGTATGCTTGAAAACTGCACAGACCAAATAAGACTAAATTAAGGCTATAAAATTTTTATATACGTGTAGATTTACCTTCTGGTTTTCTGCAGCTTTGAGTTGCGGCTTCGGATCTCTCTTAGTCCTGGCAAGCTCACTTTGATCCCTCGTGTGAGAAATACAGATAACAGGGCCTTCTCTTTTACATTTGCGTTGTGTAACTACTTATCTGTGTCTGATATCAGGTTTGTCTTATAAATTTACAAGAACTTGCATTAATTGTAAACTTGTAATGACACAGGCTGAAGTTTGTCATTGTTGCTATTCTGTCTAAATTACAAAGTTCCCATTGTCTCTGAATTTTTACACACTTTTTCAATCAGCCTATATTCTATTTTCTCATTTATAATGGAGCTTGTAGAACCTAGAAAGCCTCTCTGATTAAGAGCTGAGTTGGAAGATATTTCATTCCTATCCTTTACAGAAGGGTTGCATTTTAATTTGTAGTGAAGTGCGCATTGAGGGCTTAGAGACACTCGATTACTTCGATAATCTAATGCGCAAAGAAAGGTTCACTGAACAGGCAGATGCAATCACATTCGATGATGAGGTATTACATTTTATTCTTTTTTCTGCAGTCAATCTTGATGTAACTTTCTTGCAGGAAAATTACTATAGAACTTGCCACCAATTTAATTATGAATTTATTTTTTCATTTGAATACGCATGTGCATTGAAGTATTTCTTTTTTCACATTGCTAATGTAAAATTATCATTTTAGATTGATAGAGTATATTTGAGCACTCCTACAAAGATTGCCATTATAGACCATGAGAAGAAGAGAACTTTTGTGCTGCGAAAGGATGGCATGCCAGATGCAGGTTCTAAAATTTTATCTTGATGTTCTATCTGGTTGTTTTCTACTTATAAATTTGATTCTGATGTGACTTCATATTGGATTTCATTGATTATGTAGTTGTTTGGAATCCTTGGGACAAAAAGGCTAAGGCTCTCCAAGATTTGGGAGATGAGGACTACAAATCCATGTTACGTGTGGATTCTGCTGGTATTGAAACCCCAATTGTCTTGAAACCTTTTGAAGAATGGAAGGGTCACCAAGAGATCTCTACTGTGTCATCAAGTTATTGCAGTGGGCAGTTGGATCCAGGGAAGGTTGTTTACGGCTTTCAATGATCTCACCCAAGTATTGAATGGAGGAGGTTTTCTTGTAAGCCATAAGAACTATCTTGTTTAATGTAATATATGCATGCACTTGCTTTGTCTATGCATTATCTTTGTTATGGTCTTTAGAATTCATAGAGTGAGATTTAACCAGTTGCATGTACTAGTGGACTATTATATTGAGGTGAGACACTGTCACATTTTTGAGCAATAATATATTTTTCTTATGTTGCCGCTTTGTGATAGTACGGCATGCCTCTTTGATATGGAGATATAGTTGAATGAGCGAGTTTGATAGTACTATAGCTGTTGATCCACAGTATTATTTTAGATTTGTTGAAACTTTGAAAGTAGGATGATTAAATTCATGAAGTTAAGCAAATAACATAGAGGAATGGGGATCGACAAGACTGAGATTCTGTCACAGGACCAGCTACAATCACTGCATTATTCTTGTCTGCCCGGAAATTGTTTCAGTATGCAATTAGAATAGAGAAAGCAAGGACATTCCAAATTTTTCTTTGGCATCCTTGTCAAATGTGTCATCTCCCAGATACATGTTGATGAATGCCCTACAGAGAAGATCACTTTCAACTCTGCTAACCACCTCATCGATCACTGCATACATGAAAAGTAAATCTTCCATTACATTTTGGTATCTAGTGAGAGCATAACATGAGAAAACACAGATTTTCAGAACCTAACCTTTAGTCTGCAGAACATATCCAGAAAGGCGAGAAATTTCGATTACTGAGCCACTTGTTAGCTTGATTTCATCTGATGCTTGACCCATGACACTATCATTCAAATACACAAGAGGTGAATTGTAGTAACAGCTAAGCATATAATTTTTATATGGAGTAGGATATTTACTTGTTTGCAAGTTCTTCACTCTTTTTCCCGCCAGTCAGTTTTTTTATGGATGCTCCTAGTCCTTCATCAAAGCTCTTTTTTACCATGTTCATGGTAAGGCCAGAAAGCACAATTACCAATCTCACCATCATATTCACATCACTGTCAATTACTAACTGATACATTTCCTTTGATGGTTTTGCTGGTGCTTTTCCAATCTTTGACTTGAGAAGATCTTTCAGTTTCTCATTGTCTGTGTACATTCCTGCAAATTGGAAATTCAGGAATATTATTGTATATGAGCTGAAAAGAAAGAAATTCTGATACCAAATTTATTATTTTACCAAAGCTATAAATCTTGATGCCCATGCCAAGCATGGACTTCTTCCTCAACCCAACACTTAGTAATTGCTTCCCATCATCTAACTTAACTGGGAAAGAAACTCCAGTTTTAGGTTCAACCTCAACTGCTACCTCTTCCATAGGCGCCTCACGTTCAGCTTCTTCTCCGGTTGTTTTCATCTCTTCTTGAACTTTCTCCATAGTTGGCTCTCCATTCTCAGAGTTCACCCCATTTGCAGTCTCCTGTTCGACGCTATTTACCTTCTCCTCTACTGGCATATGATCCTTGGCGACGACATTCTGAGCTAGGGTTGCCATTGATATGGAGGAAGAAAAAGAGGAGAATTAGTATTTGTGTTGGTTGGAAAATGGAAGAAAAAACAAGGCTTTAAATAGGAAGATGATAAAAGTAGATAAGAGGCATTGGCCTACCTCGGTATGGGACATTAGATAAGTGAAGCTTAGTGATGCAAGAAAATGAATTCTTCAAGCATCAAAAGCTTTGAACGAGGAGAATTAAAGATTTTTATGGACTTAAAAAGTCAGGAGGTATTCAATAATGACTTTTAAAAACTTTATAAAAGTTAAGAGATATTTAATAATAACTTTTAAAAACTTTAAAAAAGTCTATAGAAATCAGGGGTATTCAATTGCAATTTTTATAAAGTCTATAAAAGTTAACAGGTATTCAAAAAGTCATTGATTTTTTATAAAAAATAGACTTTTGTATACTTTCATTGACTTTTTATGTATGTTATGAATAAAAAATCTCCACAATTCTCTTTCATTCCCCTCAAGATTTTAATCGACTTTTTTTTAAAGTCACATACAAAAAATAAAATAAAATATTTCACAACCTTCAAAAAAAAAAAAATAACACACAACATATTGATAAGAATATATTAACGGGTGGGTGTCTAAACACAATTAATTATTAATTAAATTAACCATTATAGATAGTTTAATATAAACATAATTTTTAAAAAGTTTAAAATGTTCTATTTTTTCTTCTTTTAAATAGAATATGTAATTTATATAAATAAAAAATTATATAGAATTATCATATAAATTTTTAATTAATTATTTTTAATTGACTAATCATATGTATGTTTGTTTGTTTTTTTTATTATTATTATTAATGTAGCTTTATTTTTTTATAATTGCAATAAAAGGTTTGTTTTATTGCAAATCTCACATTTTAATTTTTATTATTTGAACTTCTTAATGTCAATAATATTTTATATAACATTAAGAAGTT
>CATKHJ010690356.1:0-13227 GCA_949750685.1 Vernicia montana | reverse complement strand
TATATATATATATATATATATATATATATATATATATATATATATATATATATATATATATATATATATATATATATAATAGTAATAGATGCAATTAATTATTATGGTATAATTAATTAATTTTAGTTCTATTTTGGCAAGAATAATTTCTACATATATTATGTCAGTTCCATTTGTAAATAAATACTTCAACTTTGCAGTAACAAGGTTTTCAACAAATTTTTGTTTAATTAGTGCAATGCAACAACCTCAATCGTTAAGTTATAATCCACATCGTCCTTGGCTTTTGATGGAAATCATTGTGCACATGTGCATTGGAGGTGGCATAACGGTTCTAGTGAGCTTCTTATTACCCATAATGGTGGGTGACGATCTATTTAAATCTATTGTCTTCCAACTGAAGGACATTTCTTATCTTATAAACGGTATATAATGTTCTTTATGTGCAGTCAATTACATTATATATCCATTTTCTTCGCATGGATTCATGTGGTTTTTATTGATATTTTTTTAGTTGCGGAGTCCAAATAGTGTTTTATTTCTCTAGCATAAATCATTATTGATAATTTGGATATTTATTTGTAATTAATGTCCTTTGAGTGACTGACATCACTAAGAAATTATATATTGTTTCATTCATTACTTTGGTGATCCTACAACTCCCGAAACTAAAAAAAGAGGTAAAATCCAAAGAAGATTAGAAGATAATTTGAAGTTTGATGACTTTTTAGTAAGTGGCACCCTTTAAGCATGAAGCAATTTTTTTTTTTTTTTTTGGTTTTTACTTAACTAAGTAAAAAAAAAAAAAAATTCTTTATATGGGCGTGTTGGGGAAATATTTCCCCAACTATGCCTTTTGTTGGCAGTTGGTTAGATTTCAGCCACATAAGGTATTGTACAATAATATGGTCAACAGTCTAATTGTCGACCATACTATTCATTTATTTTTTTTATAAACATAAAGAACATCGTTACTATAACCATGGTTGTTAAAATTGGATCAGTTTGACCGATTCAATTGAAAAAAATTGAGAACTGGTTCTCAGGCCGGTCCAGTGTAGACCATAAACCCGGGGATGGGAAGAATCGGGAAAAACACGGTGATCCGGCCGGCTTACAAGATATTAAAGTGTCACGAAAATAAACCATAGGATAGTTTACTATACTTTCCCCAAAAAAAATTTATTATGAAAAACTTGCCACATCAGCAAAATAAACGCCGTTAGTGGATTGGCATTGAAGTGTTTAATGGTGACAAACATAAGGTACTAAAGTGATACAAAAAAAACTCAACCCCCATTTAAAATAAACATCAAACTACATAATACTTTAATGTACTTTTTCCAATTTAATATTCAAACATACTTATAATTTACTTAAAACATTACAACTAAGAGATAATAAAAATTATTATATTATAATTTCAACTCAAGCTTCTCGGAACATCCAAGCATTAGACTAGCACAATTGGCTCATACAGCTTGTGGGCAAGAAATTTTGTAATTTAACTTTTTGTGATTTAATTTTCCATAACCAAAATGAAAGGGATTCTATTTCTTAATAATGCGAGGGGAAGAAGTTGCCTCAATTGAACTTTATTTCTTTTGTAAATGATTTATTATAATCGTATACAAATTTTAAATTTTCAATTAAATTTAAGTAAAACTAAATAAGAAATTGTGTTTCGAAGAACATTTTTACTAAATATATTATCAGAAATGAAATTTCAATTAATAAATTAACTAAGTTAATTTAAATTACATATTAACACAAAATAATTAAGACTTTAATAATATGCCTTGTTGGTAGAGGACTTAAATGATATTCCTCACTGATAAAGGACTTATATAATAATGTGCCTTGCTAATAGAGGTCTTAATAGAATATACCTCGTCAATAAAAGGCTTTAGAAATCCATCGTAGGGAGGTCTTAAGATGATATGCCTCGTTAATAGAGGAGTTTAGAAATCTGCCTCGCATAGAGGTCTTCAGATAATTTGCCTCGTCAATAGAGGATTTTCAAAATCCGACTCGTATAGAGGTCTTTGGATAATATGCCTCACGAACTTTCGCCTAGCCAAACTATGTCTTTAGTGCCTCACGATCTATCACCTAGTCAAATTAGGTCTTTGGTGTCTCGCGAACTTTTGCCTAGCCGATCTAGGTATTTGGTGCCTCGCTGACTTTCACCTAACCAAACTAGATCTTTGGTGCCTCGCGAACTTTCGTCTAGCCAAACTAGTTCTTTGGTGCCTTGTAGACTTTTGCCTAGCCAAACTAGGTCCTTAGTGCCTCAAGGACTTTTACCTAGCCAAACTAGGTATTTCTCCTTCGTGCAGGGAGTTGCAGCACAAACGTTTGCCTAGCCAAACTAGGTCTTTATCCCTCGTCAGGAATTTTGCCTCGCAGTCTTTCTCCTAGAGTTCATTAGGTCTTTGGTGTCTCGCGGACTTTTGCCTAGCCGAACTAGGTCTTTGGTTCCTTGTGGACTTTTGCCTAACAAAACTAGGTATTTTTATTTTTGCATCTTATTTTAGCAAATAATAATACGAAATTAAATTTAAAGTATGAGAAGTATAAAAAGCATATATGGAGTGGCATGGACAGTGTCACGCCCCATCCTCGATACTCTCTTAAATTTGGCTCATCAATGAACGCACATCTTCTTTGTTTGACCGAGACTCGATGGTCCTAGGGTATGGGTAGGCATAAGGCCACCGATCACCTCCTAGAACTCTTATATGGCCGAAATCTAATCTCTTATGCAATCATGCTCGACTAATAGAAGCTTATGTGGCCAAATCGCATAATCATCAATAAAATAACAAGTTGAACTCAAAAGAATATCTTCCTTTTTTATTTATATAATCACTTCGTTACATAAACAACACTTACAATCTATGCATTTTCTTTTACAATTGTGAATATTACAATTAAAGACTTAATATTTTATGTCTGAGTTCTAACTCTAGCTCGATACATTCCTTGTCATAATTAGCAAGAGTCTCTTCACTATGTGACGAAGGCTATACCTTCACCTTCTAACTTCTCTAAGATCATTCTTAAGAAATTCTAAGCTAAATCCTGAAATCCATAAACGATGTGGTGAGACGTCAACTTAGTAAAATCATATAAATGCATTAGAACAAGGATTTCATGAATAATCAGAATACTGAAGAGAATAATTATTTAAGATATTTCAAGGGGATCATGAATGTCAAGGACAATACATAAATATATATATATATATACATATATATCAATCTATCATTTTATATAAACTAATAGAAACATGCATTCGTAAGTTCTGGTTTATTAAATCTACATTACTGCGAAATCTCACTTCATTATCCATCATAGATCTAATGGTATATATATATATATATCATTTTATATAAACTAACAGAAACATGCATTCGTGAGTTCTGGTTTATTAAATCTACATTACCAAAAAATCTCACTTCATTATCCATCCATCAGAGATCTAATGGTGGGAAGAACCACTAACCCAAAAGTCTTTGCAGTTGTAGCACCATCATATACCATCGCAGTATAAGTAATAAACCATCGAATATACTATAAGCTGACTCATGTACTCTTCGTCACAATCATAGATTGCTACATGTCCAAGAAACATGTTTGTATACCTGCGAGAATATATCTGACTTAGTTTATATATCCGGTTAGTCGAGTCACCAGTGCACTTACTCTAATGAATACCCTAATTAGTTGGGCGTTATGTCAATTTTACATTCAACACATATATAAAAATAATACTTAAGAAGAAAACTTATCATATCATTTCATTCATATGACTTTGCTCAAATGGCTTCGATTACAATAGAGTGACTTCAGTCCGAATGAACTTCGTCTATTACAATGGAATTAGCTTTGATTATAATAGAATGGATCTGATTACAATCAAAACTATCCAGTTTATAATAATATAGTTTCGGTCCAAATGACCTCGCTTACAGATAGATGGCTTCAGCCCGAATGGCTTCGCCGATTTCACTTTTTGATAGAACTTACAAAGATTTGCATTAATAAGTTACCCACCAAAGGTGATGGTAATAATAATACCAATGAAAGTAATAAAAATATAGGAGGTCAGTAAAGGAATGAAATTCAACGAAATGCAAGAAGGAATTTCATCATATTGTTCATACATTTCTTAACTTACATACAATAAGATTTACATTCCTATAATCTTACCTCTCAAAATTTCCACCTTCATTTTCGACTCTGCGGCACACCTCAAGTTCCTTTTCCACTCTTAATTTCTCTATCATTTCTGATGTTTGTTTCTCTAATAAAGATCAAAATCATCACCATCAAAATCTCCACCAATGGCTTCCCAATAACTCTTTGATCATTCCATACTAAGGCATCACTACTTAGGCTCTGATTATCATCAAGTGCTTTGCTCATCCTTAAACTCACTAGATCCACCGATCTATCCTCTATACCCACTTGGAGATCTTCTAAGAAAACTAGAAGAACATCTACCTCTTAGAATTTTAGGGTTTCATTTGAAGATCGACTATTTTCTTTTGAGAGTAAGTCTGATGGAAAAGATTTAAGTTTTGGATCAATTTCTATTAAGTTTCAAAGAGATTTCAGATTCTGAGCTTTTGGAGAGAGATTATTGTAACCATTCAATTTTTTTTAAATTGATCGGTTCTTAAGGTCTTAAATAGAAAGAAAGTATAGCTTTTGTTATGAAATGATATAAAGCTAGTCAATAGTTACTTATGGAAAAGACAGTTCACGTTGGAAATGTAAACTTTTATGGGCAACGATAACTTTTTCTTGGAAAGGAAAATATTTTTAATGGTATGAAGAAAATTGTTAGTGATAGACGACTTTTCACTTACCCATACTTATATGTTGTCTCATAATATCTTACTTTATCATATGTTCAAACCCACTAGCTCGCCTCTTAATCATCTATGGTATCTAAGCCTTATCATTGAACCCACAACTCATCTTCATAAATCTATGAACATCCTCAGCCTCATCACCAAATTCCTAGACTCGTCTCGCTCATCTTACAATATATCATATTCGTCTATTACATCAATTCGCCTTATCAATTAACTCATACATATTCCTCTTCATGTCATTTATATTATCTCCTATGCAGTCTCATCCATGATCTAGCCTTGTCTCTATGATTCATTCTCCCTATATTCTCTCTTTTGTCACCAACTTGATACTAACCATCAAGATTTTGAATCATGTTTTGGTCCTCATCTTCATCCTAATTCCTCCTCTCCTCCCGTCCATTAAGATAATTAATATCTAGGGTATTACCTTCAAAGATCACTTGGAATATTTCTAAATCCATAAAAATGTGCTGGGAACTGAACAAGTTATTTTTTGCAGCCTAATTGTGTGATTTTCCCTTGAACTGGAAGGGAAATATACCAAAACTCCATATTGTGAGTTAGTACGTCAGGGAACGTGCCACCTTCGATGAAGGAGTTCTTGACAGTGGTCGGCCATCATCTCGCTGGTGATGGTGATTATGGTGTCTTTCTGCGATCCAATGTCAATTTTTGTTATAAAAAGAGCTTGGATCTATAGTGAATGTTGAGATCGTTAAGATTTCTTTGACTTCAAATGATTTATGAAACATATAAAGGCTAATGAGTGAATTTCGCGGCCGAGTTTGGTATTTTTTGGTCGAAAAAAGAAAAAGAGAGACACAACTTTTTGTATCGTCCTCCACAGACGGCACTATTTTGATGAGGCAAAATTACCTCATTCTAGAGATGGAAAACCTATTATGAATGCTTAATTTTCGACCCTGGAGCCCGATGATAATAAATGGTTGGTTTCTACTTGGAAGTTGATTCACAATGTTGTTTTTGGGTCAAATTGAAATATTTTTGGGTTTAATTGAAAATATTTTAGAAATTTGGGCAAAATTGAAAATATTAGGGGTTCAATTGGAAATTTTTGGATTTAATCGAAAAAATCTTTGAAATTTGGGACTTGGAACGAAATTTGTAAAATTATACTTTGGTCCCGCCTACCTAGAAAATTATGTTTCGGTCCTTGAAAATTTGCAAGCTTGCTAAGGAGGTAGGGATAGGCGCATGCCCCTAGAAGGGCTCAGCAAGCGGTGCACAACCCCCCACGCGCCCCTTACTGCTGACAGCTCTGAATTTCAAACTTTTTTGAAGCTTTTCAAATTCAAACCTCCCCTAAATCCTCCTAATCCCTTAGAATCCATAAGGAGGGATTGGGGGAGGATCATAACAGTTTTGAAATAGATTTTTAGATTTTAAAAATTAAAATCTTTCAAAAAATGAAATCTTTTCAAAAATGATAAAAATGCTTCTTTTTTTTTTTTTTCCAATTTCAAAGGGGAGATCAATTTTGATTTGGGGGAGAATTCTTTTCTAGATTTTTCTAGGTTCTCTGACATTCTATTTTTTCAAAAAGAATAAAACATAAAAGACAAAAAGAAAAAAGACTCTAATGATAATTGTGAATCAATTCTCAAGGAAGAATAACACAAGGTACATTTGATTTCTATTTGCCTAAGGGCTTGAATTCCTTAACCCAAGGATTTCCACTGCTCTTGGACCCTTCATGGGTCTGAGAGGCTATCACGACCCAACTTTTGAGCCGCGACGGTCTTAAGGCATAAGTAGCCATAAGGGCACCAACCACCCGTAGAACCCATACATGCTAACATCCCTTCATGGTATCATGCCACTAATCAAAAACTAAATACAAACGCATCATACTCCTAAGATCTCAACCTGATGTCACATTACAAATTACCACTTATTCCATACATTTTCGATTCAAGTTACAATTCTCAACAATTATATTTTCAAATTCTTGTACATAATTATTAATTCACATACTTAAGACTAGTATTTTATCATATACAATTGTCTCTTAATATTTCTTGTATACATATGAACATATACACCTTAGTTACACATATAGAGCTCTAAACAATTCTACAAATTTACTCATATGATCATAACAAATAAGGATTTATGACCTCTACATGCAAGTTCTCAAGTGTAGCATCATTTCTTGAGGACCTCCTTGAATTTCATACATCATATTTTAAATCCTTCACATATTTTACCTTTAGAACATGTATATCTTTTGTCAGGATCTATTAACTTACCTGAAAAACAAATAATCTTCTTCACTCTTTGAGAAAAATCTCAATGAGTGAAGAATATACTGCCATAAACTATATGGCTTGATATTCAACATTAGCTTGCAATAACATTATGGGTTCATACATATACTTGAAACAGATGGAAACAAATAGGATCTTGACATGAACATATAGAGACAATTGCATGTTTTGGCATGTACAAGTGAATTTATAAGCGATGAACAAATAACATGTAAGGCAATGAATATTCAATAACACATATAGGAGGAATAAACTCTTTAACACGAATTCACTTGTTCATACCTATGATATGCTCTTATGTACATACATTCGTTAAATTCTTTTTTTCTACTTATTTTCATTTAATCTTTATCAACTTTACTTATTTACTTCTAATGAGCTCTTATTTTTACTCTTCTCCAAGTCGTACATATAAACTTTTCATGTTTAAGATCCATCAACAAAATCATATTTATATAACTAACCAAAATCACTTATGCATTATAATCATACTTGTACAATTTCAAAACTTAAGTACTTACTACCATATGATGCTTCAATGTCAATACGCATTCCTCTTGATGGTATATCACTAAACATAACACACTTAATTTTATATAAATAAATTTCCTTTTTATCATATCGTTATTATAGTACATATTAGATCCTTATACTTTTCTCTTACCACATAGTGCCTTTAATACATTAACTTATTATTCTTATCACAACTATACTTCTTTATTTATTATTAATTACTCTTCATTACTTTCATTCCTCATAACTATATATATATATCATTGCTAATTATATTTAATCACATAGCATATTTACCCTAATTTAAAAATAAATGTAATAATTAAATTTACCTTATGTATCTTATAGCCAAATTATCATATGATATCTTGTTAAGCTCCATATTCATTTACACAATTCAACTTACAATTTACCACCTCAATTAGAAGTCTTTTTTCCATCATATACCACTATATATATATATTCACATATCTTGACATATACATAGGCACTCTCTTCTATATCAAACCGCTCCTCTCATTTCACATATAGAATACATATTTGATTCACATATTTTACTTTAGTCTGTCTTCTAACCTTTTATACACATATATAATCTAAATCATTTTACTTAACACATATCACTTAACATTTGTCACTTAGTACATATCTTGAGCTTTTATACATATACTTATGAATGAGTGGAACAATGAACTTGTAAACATATAAAACAATATAATCTTTAGCATTTACATAAAAACATATAAGGTAATGGACAGGTAAACATTCAAGGAAAATAATGTGTAAACTTATGAAATAAAGTACATGTGTACTTATAAGGTAATAGACATATTCAAAAACGCATAATACATGTGAAGACATGGATCAACAATAATTTAGCAGATATCAAATGGTTAGGAGCGATGTGCTCCTCACATCACATAATCACATATAAATATGAAACAGTGGCTCAATTATGTATGTTCCCCACATCGCATGAAATAGTGTGAGACATGCCAGATCTCATGGCTAGGACTATAATCCTTCCCAGCTAGGTCTCAGATAATATACCCTATCTGTGAGTATCTATATGCACATAGTCTGATGTATTACCCACATCAGTCGGAGATTTCTGCTTTAAGACTTGAAATTTCTCATATTAATTGTTCAAATGACACATCAAGTACATCATCACATGATTCCCAAATGAAGGAATTTCAATGACCAATAAATCTCAATAGAGATATCATGGAACTTATATGAAAGATAATAATGATTCAATTATAAGAATTTCATTAACACATCAATGGAATTCAATGGACACCTATAGCATGATTATTCATGATTCAATTAGACTTGACAATTGTAAAGATTATAGAGATGAGGAAAAGAATGTTTATTATCTTGTATTTTGTATGAGTACAAATAATCTCTATATATAGCTGTACAAATATTTGAAGAAATGGTATACACAAAACTGACAACTTGATAAAGATAAAAGTTATCTTAAGTAACAACTTTAACAAAAGATTATTATCTTATCACTACCCCACAAATCCTTACACATGGCGAAGTTAAAGATGTTGTCGCAGCAAATTGAAATGAGACAATGGCAAGGGTTTGGTAAATAAATCTGCAATTTGATATTTTGTGGATAAGAACCGAACCTAAATGAAGCCATTAGCAACCTATTCCCTTACAAAATGATAGTCCAGCTCAATATGCTTCGTTCAAGCATGAAATACAGGATTGGAACTCAAGTAAATTGCACCCACATTATCACACCATAGAGTAGATGTCTTAATAGAAAAACCAATTTTGTCTAATAGAGATTTGAGCCAAATTAGTTCTGATGTGGCATTAGCTATGGCTTTGTACTCGCTTTCTGTTAAAGACCGAGCAATAGTAGGCTACTTCTTGGATAACCAAGAAATTAAAAAGGATCTTAGAAAAATTCCATAACCATTGGTAGAGCATCGGTCATCAAGATCTCTACCCCAGTCACTATCTGTATAACATTGCAACGAAAGAGTTGATGTAACTAGGAAAAATAGACCAAGAGAGGGAGTACCTTTGAGATAACACAACAATCTTTTTAATGCTTTCCAATGAACATAGTTGGTGGATGCATAAAATGATATAATTTTTTAACACTAAAAGCGATATTCGGCCTAGTAATAGTGACATATTGGAGAGCCCCAACAATTTTTCTGTAATCATCTCCTTGTAACAAAGGTTGTCCAATAGACTTAGACAAAGTGGGTGATATTGCCATAGGAGTCGAACAAGGATTAGAGTCTAGCATTCCATTTTTATCAAGAAGGTCATTTATATATTTTCTTTGAGATAACACAGTTCCATTGGATTGAATATGAACTTTAATACCAAAGCAGTAATGTAAGTTGCCTATATCCCGAACTGGAAATTCAGCTTGGAAATAATTTAAGAAAGAAGCTTAGAAAAGGACCTGGTGACTATAATGTCATCAACATACACCAATATAAAGACAACATTACTACCTTATCGAAAAATAAGTAGTGAAGTATCAGCCTTTGATGAGATAAAATTGAGTGAATGTAGAAATTTAGTCACCGTGAAAACCATGCATGTAGAGCCTGCTTAAGACCATAAAGAGACCTGTTCAGTTTACACACATAAGAAGAATGAGCTGAACTTACAAATCCTTTCGGTTGAGCCATGAAAATATCTTCATCAATATGCCCATGGAGAAAGGCATTTGAAACATCTAATTGTTTCATTGTCCATTTGTTCATCTTTGCGATAGCAAGAATTAACCGAATGGATGTAGCCTTCACAACTAGACTGAAAGTTTCTTTGTAATCAATACCGGATAGCTGAGTGAATCCCTTTGCCACCAATCGTGCTTTATATCTCTCAATTGTGCCATCTTTCTTCCCTTTTATCCTGTAAATCCACTTATTATCAATGATATTAACATTAGCAGGTTTAGGAACAAGAGTCCAAGTGGAATTGTCAATGAGTGCCTTTATCTCTTCAGACATTGTAGTTCTCCATTCACTATATTTAATAGCCTGATTAAAAGTGTGTGGTTCATGTTCTTTGAAATTGAGGTTAGATTTCTCCTTAAGGACAATTAGAGCTTAGTGTTTGTGTAAATGTTTGGATTTGTTTACAGTAGTTGGGCGCATAGTCATATGATGGGTATGGATAAGAGTAACGAGTGGGTTGGGTTGTTTTTTGGATGGTTTGTTTGTCTGATCATATTGAGATAAATCAACAATAAGATTCAGACCTGGTGGAGAAGGTGAAGGTATCGGTTGGTGAGTGGTTAGTGGTGAACGATGAACTATTAAAGATGGAGAAGATGGAATCGTTTATCTAGATGCTATTGGCGAAGTTTGTGGTGGAGAAAAGGGTGACAATTATAGAGAATACATGTTGGTTTGATTATGAGAATTAGATGAAAGTGGTGTGGATGTACTAGGAGATGTGGATGAGGATCGGTTGGGAGAAACCGTTAGGCTAGATGGGGAAGAAAGAGTTGGAGAAGGAATTGGATACATACTTGATGTGTCAGTCGTTGTGAAAGGGAGTTGTATAGTGAGCCACGTTTGAGAACTAGAATTGCTTGGAGAGGAAAAATGCTTATCCTGAATTTTAATTAATTGGAAAGGAAAAATAGTTTGATAAAAAACATGTTTAGCTAGATAAATTCTATCATTATCTATATCTAAGCAATTGTAACCTGAATGATTAGGTGTAAGGCCTAAATATACACACTGTTTACTATAATAAGAAAATTTATTGGAATTATATGGGCGAAGATATGGGTAAACTGCACAACCAAAAATTTTGTTTTGTTGTATTTAGGAATGGTGTTGTACAATTTTGCAAAAGGTGATTTTTGCTATAGGACTGGAGTAGGCATGAAATTAATACAATTAACTGCAGTACGAAAAGCATATGACCAAAAATGGAAGGGTATATGAGCATGTGCCATTAAAGTTAAGCCTATATCCACAATGTCTTATTTTCTTTATGAAAGCCCATTTTGTTCATGATTATAAGGATAAGCAATTCGATGAATAATTCCCTCTCTATTAAAATATTTGTGTAATTTTTGGTATTCACCTCCCTAGTCAAAATGAAATGCTTTAATATATGAATTAAATTGACATTTAATTAAAGACTTAAACTCAAGAAAAATATTAAAATCATCACTTTCATTTTTTAGAAAATAGATCCAAGTGAATCTTGTAAAATCATCAACAAACAAAACAAAATATCTAGAACCATTACTAGAAAGCAGAGGAGCTGGACCCCATACATTTGAATAAATAATTTGAAAGGGTGCACAACTCGTATGCTTGACAAAAGCTAAGGGTAATCGAGCTAATTTTCCTAACCTACAAGATGAACAATTATCAATAGAAGAAAACATTGAAGAATCAAAAACAATTACGTTATTTTGATTAATTATTTTAGAAACAGTGCATTTATGTGGATGTCCAAGAAAAGCATGCCATTCTCCATGCAAATTTGCTTCAACAAGAAAAGCTTGCTTCGGTGAAAGAGATGGCATCACATTCAACCCATTCTCACTCTGGCCTTGCAACATGGTTTCATTGGTCACCTGATCCTTAACATTGAATTGAGTTGGGCAAAATTCAAAAAAACAATTATTATCAAATGTAAATTTCTGAACAGAGAGTAAGGGCTTAGTAATTTTTGGAACATGAAACACATTTTTAAGTTGAAAGGATAAAAGGCAATACCAATGCCTACAATAGGCACCCTTTACCCATTGCCTACCGTTATATGATCCACTCCTGTATAAGGGGTAGGATTGAGAAAAGCATAGGTATCAGCCGTCATATGATATGTTGCAGAAGTATCGGGATACCAAGTGTTGTAATGAGGTGCAATGTAGGAAGCAAATGGCAATTATAGATAAGCCATTGATGAAGAAGCCAGTATATTAGAAGCGGGCATAGCATATGAAGAAGTAGACACTCCCAAACCTCCCATGACAATATTTGCTTATGGTGAATATTGCTGGAATTGTTGTCTTAGAGTGTATCTCCGACAATAATAATCTGTAGTGTGATTTCGATAGCCACAGATTTGACATGGACCGCGATTGCGTCGACCACCACCTTGAGGACGATACCCATTATTGTTGGAAGGATATTGAGCATGAGGTTGATTGAAATATGAGACCCTTTATCCAAGGGTTTTGTGAATATATCCGCCAATTGATGTTTGGTATCCATAAATTCTAGCTCAATGTTTCCTTTGCTAGTATGATCTCTAAGAAAATAATTTCTTATTTCTATATGTGATAAGTGCTTAATTGAATACATTTTACCCTTTGTTCTTAATGTATTTTATCTTTAAATTGAGTTTGATTTGTTTTGTTTAGTATTTTTCCAGAGTTCTTTTATAGGAATTTCATATTCTAGGAGGCCATGAATCAAAGTTATTGAAATCATGAAGATAGGACACAAATTTGAGGCATTTTGGGAGAGAATTGAAGAAACATTTTGAAGATCAAATGCAAAGTTGGTGTATTGACA
>CATKHJ010690218.1:0-11994 GCA_949750685.1 Vernicia montana | reverse complement strand
ATTCACTTCAAAAATATATATAATTTATCCAACATCCTTCTAGATGATTGCATGTTTATCATGCGAATGTGTGTTTTTCATTTCCAGTCCAGATGGAAGGTTCCTTGTGTTTTTATCTGCAAGCAGTTCTGTAGATTCTGGGGCGCATTCAGCAACAGATTCACTTCACAAAATTGATTGGCCAGTTAATGAACAGTTGAGCTCACCTACAAAAGTTGTTGATGTGGTGAGAGCCCTTCATGTGTGACCTTTTAATCTAATTCTGTGAATTCTGTTGGGCTTGTTTAAAATTAATCATTTCATGTGTAGTTGCTGGTTTCTTAGGCATGCATGGGAAAGTTATGAGCGTTGATTTGTTTGAGTGTTTGATTAAGCACTTGCTTTGCTAGGATGACACATGTATAAGCTTACATAACAAATAATCAGAATCAGAAAAACTTTTTTGGTCCGTGTTTATATTTGGCTGAAAAAAATTGGGTTATTTGGGATGATAAACATACCATAACTAGAAAATTGCCTGTGGCAATGATTGATATCATATTTTGTCATCGATCATTGGCAACATGTACCTTCTCTGTTTGAGAGTAGCAAGGTGCAACTGACATCTTAGCTTGAAACCAACAAGGAAATCTTTAATGCTTTCTTTTTAAAGAAAAAAAAAATATTAATTTACAGTTTTCCTTGTATGAGATCCACCCTATTTTATTGAAAACTCTCATAGAACTCTCAAATATAGGGAAATGACAGTGTACAGTTTTTAAAAGACCTTCCTTCATTACTCTCATCATTGAACTAGGTAGGAAACTTCCCTGCTTCTCAGGATAGAAAGAAAAGATACATTCATGCAGTGAAGTATTTATTTATTGACAAGAAAGATATTTTACTGATTGCTTTCTTCTACAATCCTTGCAGATTCCTGTTGTGCAGTGTGCAGAGGATGGTTGTTTCCCTGGGCTTTATTGTTCAGGGTTTCTTAGTAGTCCGTGGCTTTCTGATGGATGTACTATGATTTTATCTTCAATATGGGGCAGCAGTCAAGTTTTACTTTCTGTGAATGTGTTGAGGTAAGTTGTATGATCATCTATTTGTCTCATGTGCATGATCTTTTATAATCTTCATAAATTGATTCATGATACGATTGTCAAATTACAGTGGGGATGTGAAACGCATTACTCCTACTGACTCAAAATTTTCATGGAATCTTCTTGCTTTGGATGGGGACAGCATTATTGCTGGTAAAACCCAGTGTTGATTTTCCTAGTAATCTGCCCTATTTAGATAAGAGAATTGAAATGAAAAATTTTATGTTTCCCTCTTATGCCAGTTTCTAGTAGTCCAGTGGATGTGCCTGAAATCAGGTATGGTTATCTTGTTGAGAAAGCAACTAAAAATGACACATGGAGTTGGTTAGATGTATCAAGCCCTATATTCAGATGTTCTGAGAAAGTATGTGTCACTGTCTTTCACTAGATATGCTATACATTACTTGTCATATATGTATGATCCTATAAATGCCTTTTTTTTTCTCTAATGACAATTTATTCTCGATACAGGTTAGAACCTTGCTTTCATCCCGTCAGTTTGATATATTGAAGATTCCAATCAAGGATGTTTCCAGTTGCCTGACAAAAGGTATTTTTGCATGAAACATGACTTTGTATCTAGATAAGTTGACGTGAGATGGGTATCACATTTCTGATGCATCAAGAACAGTATGATTCATAGAGGCCAATTCAGATGACAATATGTCTCCCTATGATGTTAGTACTTAGTATCCAGTATACCTGTGCCTTTTGGTACTCACATCAGTTGCTGGAAAAGTTGAACTGTTTACATAAAACACCTGCAAGAATAAGAAAGAAAGATTTTTCTTTGTGTATACTTATCCATTGATCTACTTCTATTGGCATGTGAAATGTGATTCTTATAAGTGTTGTTTTATTGAAACTTAAAAGCATTTCAGATACTATACATGCATTATGGATCTTACACTGACTTTCAGTTTATCTCTGGACATTATTTCAGGAAAAAGTATGGTCAAATTTGCTCAAATTCATGAATTATTTAAACAAAAGAAAATAATTTTTATTGGGTTGATTTCATATGAAACACCAAACTGCATGTTTTCCTTCATATTTTAAACATTTCTCGTGTATCCAGAAATATCTTAGAACATCTGCTTCTGAAATTATAGCATTTGCCTCTTGTACGGTCTGTCTAGCCACAATATAAATTAATATATTCTACGTGAGAATAAATTATATTCATCCTATATGAGTTGCAATCATAGTACCTCATCTGTTGATAAAATTGATTGGAGATTTGTATTTCTTCTCAGGTTCTAGCAAACCTTTTGAAGCTATATTCATATCTTCCAATACAAAGAAGAATGCTGCTTGTGATCCCCTGATAGTAATGCTTCATGGAGGCCCGCATTCAGCCTCAGTGTCGAGCTTCTCAAAGTCTTTGGCATTTCTCTCTTCAATAGGTTTTAGCTTGTTGATTGTGAATTACAGGTTAGAAAAAAGCTTTGAACTTTTCCTTTTAAGTGAATCAGAACAATCTTTAAGCTGAATGTATGCTATGTTCTGCTGAATCACATTTCATTATGCTCCAGCAGAGCCTGTTTTGATTGTGGGAATGAAGTTTCTCTGTGCACACGGGTAAACCCCTCAAAATGAAAATTAAATAAATAAAACCTTCATTTCTTCCAAGTAGAGTTCCATCACTTTTGTATATGTCACCTGCTCATAGGACACATCTGGTGCTAATATCATCTCAAGCAGGGCCAGCATTTCATTTCTAATTGCTTGGACTTCCATTAGTTAGAAGGATTTCCAGGACAAGTCTGTAAACCAAAAAATGGTCCATATTCATATTATATTGATAAAGAAGTTGGAGAAATACAAAATACTTTTTGAGTATAAGTTCTGTTTGATAAGGATTCCCTTGTATTAATATTTCCTCTAGCCTACACTGTTACAGTTTGTCAAATGGAGAGTTCTAAGGCACCAAGACCAAATGGTCCCTTTTTCCTTCTTAGGCTTCTGTTATCATATAAAAGAAGTTGATGTCTATGCTCAATGCATTTTCTTCTCAAAAGTTGTTTTCATATAATTTTTTCACACACAAAATTTGTGATCAAATGTACTCGTGACTTGTTGATTGCTGTCACTTTTCATAATGAGCAGACGCTGAAAATTTCATTTGGGTCCCTGCTTATTCTCGCCTCCTTATACTTAAGAAATCACAAATTTAAATATGAACTCATATTACTAACATATGGCTTGGAATGATCTTAATTCAATCATGTTCTGACACTGAATTTGATCTCAGAGGTTCATTAGGTTTTGGCGAGGAAGCATTGCAATCTCTTCCGGGGAAAGTTGGGTCCCAGGTGCTTTCTCTGAATCTAGTTTCCATTCATGCTTAACAATATAATTTGATTTTGTTAAATTCAAGTTTGAGGCTTCTTTGCATCACATTAGGTTTTATTTCCCAACAGCCCTTTTTGTTTCTATGGAAGGACAGTCTGGCAGTTTGTTTTCTTCCTTCTGTTTTATTCTTTTTATGCTCTTCGTTTTCACCCATTTGTAATCATGTAAAAGTAGTTTCAGAATACAAAACTGCATTACAACTACTCTTTTTTCCCCTGTTTATTTTTTTTATGTAATAAAATCCACATTTCTATACCTAAATGATACTAAAAAGAGTTTGTAGTTTGGGATTTGTTGCAGACCTTAACCTTTCATTAGCTTATTATCCACAGGATGTAAATGATGTACTTACAGCTATAGATCATGTCATTGACATGGGCCTTGCTAGCCCATCCAGCCTAGCTGTGCTTGGTGGTTCCCATGGTGGCTTTCTCACAACACACTTAATTGGCCAGGTGCACTAGTTTCTATCATAATAATTCCAGTTCATCCTAATAACAGCCAATTTTTTAGTAGACTAGAACTTTTGTGATATGACATGCATGGTTGTCTTACCAAGTGAAGATATTTCTCTATAACTTTCTGCAGGCACCTGATAAGTTTGCTGCAGCAGCAGCAAGAAATCCTGTTTGTAATCTTGCATCGATGGTTGGTGTAACAGATATCCCTGATTGGTGCTACGTGGAAACATATGGGATTGAGGGAAAAAATAAATTTACAGAAGCACCTTCAGTAGAAGACCTGGCTCTCTTTCACAGCAAGTCCCCCATATCACACATTGCAAAGGTAAACTATACCAGTTTTCTACTGTAATGTTTTATAGTTAATGCTGGGGCCATTTTTGAAAGCACTAAATAAAAAATAAAAAAAAATAAAAAAAAAGTACAGAATGGTGCTTGTTTTTTAATTGTTAGACTAAGTGTTCATAATTCAAGAAAGAACTAGGCTGTTGAACATTGTTAATTTGATGATCTCTGCAGGTCAAAGCACCAACAATCTTTCTTATAGGTGCTCAGGATCTTCGTGTTCCAATGTCTAATGGCATACGAGTAAGATACTTATACTTTTCAAGTATGATCTATGGTTGACAATTTATTTTAGTTTTATGGTTATGTAACTGTTTCAAAAGTATGTAAAATTACTCCATTCTGCTGCAATGATATGAAGATTCAAAATCACAAGCATATTGGTCAGAATTTTCTGGATCTAATATTGTCATAATATGATCACTTTAAAGTTTGTGATGTTTGAAACGTGCAGTATGCACTGGCATTGAAAGAGAAAGGAGTAGAGGTCAAAATCATCATGTTTCCCAATGATGTTCATGGAATTGAAAGGTAAAAATATTTGCGTCACATTCTTCTTATGCATCTTGGCTATGGTATTGGGTAATGATCAAGCCGCATAATTAACTTATGTTTGACAATAAGCTTGATACATGTTCTTTTTCTGCAGACCGCAATCCGACTATGAAAGCTTCCTTAACATTGGAGTATGGTTCAAGAAATACTGTAAATGAATGGCATTTCAAATTGGGATAGTAAACATTACAGAAACTTGAAGATCAAATGCACTTGTAAACTATTTATCTTTCTGATAAAGCTTGTCCTTTTCCTTTATGCTTTTCCCTCAAAAAGAATAGCAAATGCTGTCCTTTATGCCCATTGTGGCAGTTTTTTATTCTTAATATGAACAAGTGATATGTGTATTTTCTGTTACTATGCACGTGATGAAAAAAAAAAAAAAAAAAAAAAAGGTATTTGTATCTAGTAAGGATAAACACTCAATTTCTCTTCTAAATTTTACCTCCAAGTTCAATCAAGCTCAAAATGATTTTTTGAATCAATTTAAGCCAAACATGAGCAAAAAGGTCTAATTTGGCTCTAAGTAAAATAATAATAATAAAAGAAAGACAAAACGAGAGAGATTGGGTTATATCTTGTTTTCTTCAGGGTCATTTTTTTTTTTAAAAAAAAAAAAATTAAAATTAAAATTTTATTTTTTTAATATGAATGATCTATATTACCATTTATATCACTTATTTTAACATTTTATAGGATGGAATAACATTATTTTTCATCTTTAGTAAATTGTTATATTCAATTTAAATTGATAGTTTGTATATTCAATATCATTGAGTTTCATTGGTTTCTTTTATATATATGCATACGTAAAGGCTATAAATATGGAAATGTTAAATATCATTATTATTTAATATGTGCATGTAATTAACATTGAACTTGGGGGTAAAAATGGCAAAAGAAAAATTACAACAAAATGTCTGAAAACCTCTTTTATTTTACTGTATAGAGTTCACATTTGTCGTGTCAAGCAGCAAGTCGTTTTACTGAATGATTTTTCATTTTTCTACTCCATCTAATCTATCGACTCTATAAAAACGACCGAGTCGTTTAAACAAACATCGAATTTGATGTTATTTTGCACGTGATGTTTAATTTACACAGAGCGAGCCAAATTCCCATTTTGCCAGCCAGAAAGTGAATTCCACTGTAATTTGAATACCTCGTTTCAAGAATTTTGAGACTTTGGATTACTTCTTACATACCCATTTGTGAAAGTGGAAAAAGAAAATGTATATGAAGCTAGATAACAATTGCTTCTGTATATCGAGCTCCACCAGGACTTCAACAAATGTTGGACTTTCAGTTTCTACGAACAGTGGGGTATCTTTTTCTCCAACAGAAAAGCCTGAATCTTTTAAGAAATTCAAAGGAAAAAGACTCCTCGAGACTTCAAAGGTTCGTGATAAAACTTTAACCGTTGTTCATAAACCTGGGTTCACTAAACGGGTTTTTGAGAGGAACCCAGATAGGGCACAGGGAACCACAAGGGATGTTACTAAATCTGAAAACAAAAAGAGTTTTGGGGCTAAATTCAATTCGGTGAATGGAAATAGTTCTGTTGACAAAGTGCATACCAAGTGTTCGACGAAATGGTTGAATTATGGTGGTTGTATTCCATCAATTTTGCAAGCTTTGGGTACGATTGAAGATTTGGATGAGGCATTCAGACCATGGGAAGATACACTTAGTAACAAAGAGAGGAGCATAATTTTGAAGGAGCAGTGTAGTTGGGAAAGAGCCATGGAAATTTTTGAGTGGTTTAAAATAAAGGGTTGTTTTGAGTTGAATGTGATTCATTATAATATCATGATCAGGATTCTAGGAAAAGCACGGCAGTGGAGCCACCTTGAATGTTTGTGCAATGAAATGAATATTAAACGAATTTTGCCTATCAATTCCACATTTGGTACATTGATTGATGTTTATAGCAAGGGTGGCCTTAAGGGAGAGGCACTTCACTGGCTTCAGAAGATGAATGAGCGAGGAATGGAACCTGATGAAGTAACAATGGGGACTGTTGTGCAAATGTACAAGAAGGCAGGGGAGTTTCAAAAGGCTGAGGAGTTTTTCAAGAAGTGGTCGTTGGGTGAATCTTTGAAGCATGAAGGAATCAGTAAACCAAGTTCTAGAGTGGAGAATGATACCAAAGTGAATGTTTCTTTGAGCTCATACACATACAATACATTGATAGACACTTATGGGAAAGCTGGGCAACTTAAAGAAGCGTCTGAAACTTTTGCAGAGATGCTTAGAAAAGGGATTGTGCCAACAACAGTGACTTTCAATACAATGATTCACATTTGTGGTAATCATGGCCAGCTTGAAGAAGTAGCTTTACTCATGCAGAAGATGGAGGAGCTTCGATGCCGACCTGATACAAGGACATATAATATTCTCATTTCCCTCCATGCTAAGCACAATGATATAAACGCGGCAGCTAGCTTCTTTAAAAGGATGAAGGAAGATCAATTGCAGCCAGATCTTGTGAGTTACCGTACTCTCCTATATGCCTTCTCAATAAGGCATATGGTCAATGATGCGGAAGATTTGGTGTCAGAGATGGATGTAAAGGGTTTAGAGATTGATGAGTATACACAATCAGCTTTGACTAGAATGTATATAGAAGCTGGGATGCTTGAGAAGTCATGGTTGTGGTTCAGGAGGTTTCATCTTGCAGGAAATATGAGTTCTGAGTGTTATTCTGCTAACATTGATGCATATGGAGAGCGTGGGCATATTTTGGAAGCTTCAAAAGTTTTTACTTGCTGCCTAGAGCAGAACAAGCTCACTGTCCTCGAGTTCAATGTGATGATTAAAGCATATGGTTTGGGAAAGAATTTTTGTAAAGCATGTGATTTGTTTGATAGCATGGAGAATCATGGTGTAGTGCCGGATAAATGTAGCTATAGTTGTCTGATACTGATTTTGGCTAGTGCTGACTTACCAGATAAAGCAAAATACTATCTGAAGAAGATGCAAGAGGCTGGACTGGTTAGTGATTGCGTCCAATATTGTGCTGTGATCTCAAGCTTTTTGAAATTAGGTAAGCTGGAAATGGCAGAGGAGCTATATAAGGAGATGATTGGCTATGATGTGATGCCAGATGTGATTGTCTATGGCGTATTAATAAATGCTTTTGCTGATGCTGGAAGTGTTAAGCAAGCTATCAGTTATATTGATGCAATGAAAAGAGCAGGTTTGCCTGGAAATACAGTCATATACAACTCCTTGATCAAGCTCTATACCAAAGTTGGCTACTTGAGAGAAGCACAAGAAACATACAAACTTCTTCAATCATCAGACGTGGGTCTTGATGCATATTCTTCAAATTGTATGATAGATCTCTACAGTGAGCAATCTATGGTCACACAAGCAGAAGAGATTTTTGAGAGCATGAAGAGAAAAGGGATTGCAAATGAATTTACTTTTGCAATGATGCTATGCATGTACAAAAGACTAGGGAGGTTTGAAGAAGCAATTCAAATTGCAAAACATATGAGAGATCAGGGACTTTTGACTGATTTATTGAGCTACAATAATGTGCTTGGCTTGTACGCATTGGATGGAAGATTCAAAGAGGCAGTGGGAACTTTCAAGGAAATGGTAGCAGCTGATATACAACCTGATGATTGTACATTCAAATCTCTTGGAATTGTTTTAGTGAAATGTGGAATATCAAAGCAGGCTATTGGCAAACTGGATGCAAGAACGAAGAAGGATCCTCACAGTGGTTTGCAGGCATGGTCGACGGCTCTCTCTAATGTACTTGAGGTAGATGATGATGATGATGATGATGATAGTGGTGATGTGTAATTAACATCTCAGCAAAATTTCAGTTGAAAAACTAGGTGGTAGACTATATATTTTCTTTTTGTTCCTTCCACCTAATGGAGCTTAAGCTTCTTATGGATTTTCATGTATGAAATGAAACAGTGTAAATTAAGTATGAATCTGAATCTGTTTCATTACTTTGTCGATAAAAGTTGATATTGGATGATATGTTATTTGAAGCCAGTTCTGTTCTGCGCAACTTCTCTTCTCATCAAGCCAAAGACAACAGTACAATGACACCAATCATGGACATCGAACAAGCTTATAATTTGGATGGTGGTTGCCACGTGACAAAATAGCATTTAATGGATATCAAACAATCTTATACAGTTACTGAAACATAAATTTGCAGTCTTTGTACATACAAAAGTTCTGATTTTATGTCATTAACATACCAAACCAAAGATCACAAGCAAAAAATAAAATCACAATCCAACTAAATGATATTAAAACTAAATTTACAAACTTAGAAATATTAAGATCCAACCTAATACAAATTTAGCACTTAAAAGTCTAGACTGAAACTAAAGAATTTTCCAATATACAAAGATCAGTCTCTGCTTTTCCATCCATGTTCTGTCAGATCATACACCCTTTTCTTTCACATAGCATCATTATGCCATTGAAGCACAACATCTTGAAGCCCATCCTTGAACTCCCCCCACTGAACCTCCTCAAATTCCACCCCACCACCACCACCACCCACCACCTTCACTTCCACCACCAATAACTTTTCTGCTATTTCCAACACTTGAAACACCAAAGCCACCCTTCCTTTGCCCAACCCAATTGCTCCACCCTTCCCTTCTTCAATTCTGTATCCTAGTCCTCCACCAACCTCTCTTACCTTCTCCATAATTCTCTCTGCCGTCTCTGTCGAAGTAAATCTTTTCTCTCTTCTATTAGCCTCGAAAAGCCCAGATAGATCTAATCCCGTTGATAAGGATATTATATCAAATGCATTAACACTAGAATTATCAAATTTACAATATTTTGTATTATCTAATTCGAAAATAGAACTCTGAATTGGTAATTCATAATTTTTCATGAACCAAGAATGATTCATTAGCTGTTCTATGCTCATTCTGGTAGTAGGATTCGGGTCAAGAAGCTGTGTTACAATCGATTTAGCTGGTTTTGAAATTGGAGAAGGCATATTATATTCTCTTCGTTGAATTTTCTTATACATCGCTGCAAGATTAGTATCATCAAAGGGTAATTGAGCTGATAACAGAAAGAACAGAATAACCCCACAAGACCACGCGTCCGCTTTCGGACCCTCATAGCCACGCCGTGCCATAACCTCCGGCGCCGTGAAAGCTGGGGTCCCACAAGCTGTCTGAAGGACGCTTCCATCTTGTGCCTCGGATAACGAGGATAGACCAAAATCGGATACTTTTACATTACCATTTTCGTCGAGGAGGAGATTCTGAGGCTTGACATCCCGGTGAGCGATGCCATTCTGGTGGCAAAAATGAAGAGCCGAGACGAGCTGTTGAAAGTATTTGCGAGCCTTGAATTCCTTTAACTTACCACGCTGAAGAACTTTAGAGAAAAGCTCGCCGCCGATGGCAAGCTCCATAACGAGATAAATTTTAGATTTAGTGGCCAAAACTTCATGTATTTTGAGTATATTGGGGTGATGTTGAAGGCGGCGCATGGCGGAGATCTCACATATAATTCTGGGCTCCATCACAGCATCCATCTTAGTTTTATCAATGATCTTTATAGCGACAGGTTTGTTGTTGTCGTCTATTAAAGAACGAGCAGCGTAAACCTTGGCAAAGCTGCCGCGACCGAGTAATTTACCGAGCTCATATTTATTGAGAAGGGTGGGAGGGAGGGTGGTGGAAGAAGTTCTCGCCGGAGCTAGTGGCCGGGGAGGTGGAGGCTGAGCCCGTGGTTCCATGGTCCGTGTGGGTTAAGAGACTGAGAAGGTAGAGGAGTCAAACTAGCAACCCAAACACTGCACGGGACAAGTTTTTTTTGTGGCAGGCGTTTCAGTTTTATAAGAGGGTAGGGTTGTAGGGTTGTTTTAGAGTTGAGGTGGCTATAAATATATTTCCAAAATTACCCTTTCATTTTGGTTTTGGTTTAGTAGATCTTGACAGAATCAAGGAAATCATAGCTGTATTTACACGTTTTTATAGAGTGATATTAACGGGATATTGATAAATTCAAATGATAGTTATGATTTTTGCTTTATTTTTTTTAAGCAATTTTAATAATAGTAATATTAAAGGAAACATTTGGTTAGATATAATCTTTGTTTAGAATACGATTTTTTTTTTTTCTTGTTTGCCATTTTATAATGTTGTTTATACAACGTAATTTATATCATACTATATAAAAATTAAAATTATGATTATTTTAATATTTTTTTAATGAATTATTATAATAAAATAAATATATGGGTTATACTGAACAAATTTAATTTTAATTGATACATAAATTAATTCGATAATATTTCTTAATCAATTATAAATAAAAAAAATAATAATAAACTTACGATAACCAGATAATTATTTATAGGATTCTAACCATTGAATTTTTATTCTATTTTTATTTGTTGATGTTACGTAAATCTTTTTTTTATTATTATTATTCTCAAAAAAATTTAAAACAATGGATACAAATGCCCTCATATACTTAGGTTAATTATATTTGTATTATTGTTGTTTTAATCCCATGAGTATGATAGGTAGATTGCTGGAAAAATTTTAATTATAATATTTTTACTTAGTTATTTATTATTATATGCAAATCACATATATATATTACTAAACATAAATTGAAATTATTTTATTTTCATCTAGTTGGAAATAATTGTAATTAAAAAAAATTGAAGCTTAATATTTTCATTAATTGGTAAAATGAAAATATATATATATAAATTAAATTAAATTAAATTACAAAGTGCAATTTAGAAATTTAACCATAAAAACTATATATATAACTTTTTTTTAGAGAAATTACAAGTTAGTCGTCAAAAGGACATGCCGTGAATAATTGAACATAGAAAATCGACTGTTGTGGGAAGAATAATAAAGAAGAAAGATACAAAAGATATTTTGTTAATAACATGTTCATGTTCATGACATGAAAGCAAGTACCAATATGGGAATGGGAATTGAGAAGCCTCTGATACAATTATCAATTATCAAATATCAATTCAACATCAAACATTGCTTCTGAAAGCTACAACCACTTTACAGCATCAATGATTATTAATTACTATCATGCCAAGCCATATAATTAAACAAAATTATCACTTCCACTTTAAGAAAAATCAAAGTTGCCTAATCACCGTACATTATAAAAAAAATTATTAAGAATTAAAATTTTCGCTTTTTCTGTATTCT
>CATKHJ010690214.1:0-44226 GCA_949750685.1 Vernicia montana | reverse complement strand
TAATACACCAGTCTACTTATGTGGAAAAGGTACTTAAGCATATTGCGTGGGTAAATCCTTTCCCTTAAGTACAGTAATGGTATCCGCTCACTGGAAATGAATAAAAATCCTTTTTAGGCTTAAAGAAAATAAGAAAGAGCTATTAATTGGTCTTGAAATACCATATTTAAGTGCTATAAGTGCACTCATATATCTTGTAAGAAAAATTTCTAGCTAGGTATAGCTCTGCACCTACCAAAAGATATGGGAGTGGTGTAAAAAAATTATTGTGTTATTTTCGAAACACTATTGATTTGATAATATTTTCATATAATTCATATTTGACATTGGTCTACATGCGGATGCTGTTTATTTTTTTGATCCATATAAGGATAGATATCAGTCTAAGTATGTATTTACTTATGATGATACTGCAATTTATAAAGTTTTTTATGGTCCTGAAGTATCTCAATAAAGATACTCCCATTATGTTGTTTGAGAATAATACAATATGTATTTGCACAAATTAAAGGTGGATATATTAAGGGTGACCAAATTAAATATATTTCACCCAAATTCTCTAATACATATAAGTTCCAGAAGAGTGATGAAATAGATATCCACCAAATTTGCTCGAGTGACAACATAGCAGACTTATTTACTAAGTCCTCATCTAATGTCATATTTGAATGACTTGTTTTATTGATTGATATGTGCCGTTTTAAAATGTTGTCCTCATCAGGAGGAGCGAATCAGTATAAGATTGTACTCTTTTTCCTTTGTCAAGTTTTTATCCCACAGGGTTTTCTTGACCAAAGGTTTTAATAAGGCAATCTGTGCAATGATAGAATAGCGCATAAATTGTACTCTTTTCCTTAGCTATATTTTTTCCCATTGGGTTTTCTAGCAAGGTTTTTAACGAGGCATATTTATGGCGCAAGTAATATCCAAGGGGAAGTGTTATAGATAATTATTATATATGGATATTACTTAAACATCCTTGAGTATATATTTTAGAGAGATTATAGTATAAGGTTATTTCAGTAATATTGTATACACTAAACCCTAACTATTCCTCTATATAAGGGAAGCTAGAGTTAATCTAATAATAAGAGTTTGGAGCCCCTTTTACTCTCTACATATTTTCTTCTCTCTTTACTTTAATTGCTTTATATTTCTTCTTATTGTCTTTGATATACTGAGCTAATAAACCGATTTACAACACTTCTAATTTTGTATCTAATTAACATATATATTAATAAAAGTGCAATTTTTAGGAAGAAACGTTTTTTTTTTTTGAATAAGGAAGAAATGTTAGATATAATAGTTATACACTTATAATTATATTGAATTATTGAATTTATTGACTGATGAATTAATTACATTATATATTTTGTTAATTCTAAATAATTATAGCTTATTGGTGCTGCATCTATCATAAATTCATGTTCGAACTTTCCAATAATCATATAACTCGTATTCGAGCATCTAAGGGTTCTTTATCATTATTTGGCTGAAGTTTAAGAGTATGCTTATTTTGAATTTTTTTTTTTTTTTTGTATAGTAAAGTCTTATTTTATTTTCCTTATTTGAAAATATTTTCACAAGTGATTATTTGTAGTGTTAGTCATTTGGAATCAACTAACATGAAATTTTGAATTATGAAATTTTGTGAATATTGGTAATACCTTTCAAAACATATAATATATTGAATTTATATGATTATTTTAAGTAATTCATGACTTATTATTTAGAAAATAACAGTGAATATTATGTTTCAATATATTTATTCTCTTTATCTGTTTATCATATAAATATTGTTAGAATTATGTCTCAAATTCATAGTTGGAAAAAATTTATATTTAGTATAGAATTCCTTATAGTTTATTGATTTGGTAGATAAGTTTTGTTCTTTATAAATAGGAGGTAAATTCAAGGGCTATTGTGTAGAAATTGTAGTAGAGACTTAGAGCCAATAATTGGTGAATAGTGTGGTGTGAGATAAAGTGCATAGATAGAGTATTTTTGTGATAAAATTATAAGAAGTTATTTTTGATCCAATTTGAAAGCTTATAGACAAAATACTTTCAGTAAAAGTAATAAAAAAAATATAAAAGATATGGTGAAACTCTATACTTCTATTAACTGATGAATAATGGCCTATAAATAGGCACTACATAAATAATCCAAAAGAACAAAATCTTTAACCACTATCTCCTAAAAACAAGCTACGTGAAAGTGATTTATGTGAACCCTCGATTTAGCACATCCAAAATTATTTCTGAACTCATCAGAGCTAACCGGAATATTTTTCTATCCAAATTGACAATTTTTTAATTCTGACCGGACTTTCTATACCAGACAATATTTTTCCAAAACTGATTAGATTTTTCTCAAAACTGACTGTCAAACTGTCTGATAATTAATTTTGGATCCAACGCCAATGACCAGTAATTTTTCAGACTTTAGAATACTCCAAAAACTGACCCAGAATTTTCGAATGCTGAACCGGAGAACGAGACGGCCTGGAAAGATGCGGGTTATTCGGCGCGTCCGCATTGACTCTCCTGACACGGGTCGTACTGACGCGTGTCAAACGCGTCAGTTTAGAGCTGACACGTGTCAGCCCGTCTGCCAGATGGGCTGGCGGTTGTACCCCCTTGCCCGGAAACGACATTTTTGCCCCTCTTTCAGCCCACTTTTTCAACCATTTCTGATCTTTTCACCCCTTATTTTTTCCTATAAATATCCCCCTCCATCCCTCACTTCACTTAACCCCTTGAGCACTTGTTGATAGCTATCCATTTGCTCTCTTTTCTCTCTCTCTAATTGATTTTCTCACACTCATTTTGAGTAATCACCATAATCACTTTAATTAATTAAAAATCCCTTTGATTTTAATTAATTAATTTTAAATTAATTTTCACTCAATTTGATTAATTAATCATTTTAATTAATCACTTTAGTTAATTAATCTTTTTAATTAATTAAAATTGGGTAATTAAGCAACCAAATTAATTTCTTTTTTTTTTTTAAACCATTCGCTTCGGCAAAACCACTCTCACACCACACAAACCCAAAAAGAATATATAATTTATTACCCTTACTCAAACCCCAAATCAAATTAATCCAATCAAATCTGACCGAGCCTTAAACCCTTCGAGCGCACCGTGGAACGAACTACGTGGGTTTTAATCTTCATCCAATGGGGTACGTAGGTATACTTGAAATTTAAATCTAAGTCTCAAATCCAAATCTCAATCAATCATCTTCCCCTTTTATTTTTCAGTATCAATCCATTGTACATGTAAATGTTAATTAATGGTATTAGTTAATTTTATTATTTTGGAGTAAAAGAGCGATCTTGTGATTTCCCTAGTACCCATAAGAGTTCGAGAAAATACTCTCATTTGCTTGTGGATGTTTAAATACTTGCTCTTTATTTTTTCCACACACTCATAATTATACCATGATCATGCAATCGTCATTAATACTTGTCATCCATGAAATTAATTTTAAAGTCAAATTAAACTTAAGAGTCAAATTGAGATTATTTAAAACCAAAAACCTAATCTCCGAGCTCAACTTGGTTCGAAGGCTAGTGACTTTATCATTTGGTAAATTAATCAAAGATTAATGAATTAGAGTCAAATTGAGTTTTTCCTTAATTTTTCCATTTAAATAAATTAGAGTGGCGACTCCCGAATTCTTTCAAAATCAAATCAATTTTCTGAGGCGATAGCCTCTTCCAATTGTGAGTACCTAAACTCGTAATTTAACTCCCTTAAAAATCGCTCGCCTTTCCTTAAGGCAAAAATCATATTTTTTCCAAGCGAGGGGAGGAGCGTTCAGGCAAGGTCTCACAGTTGGCAACTCCACTGGGGACTAGTTGCTACCCTTTTTTCAAATAAAAGGAAAAGCAAATAAGATGATTACTATTTGGTTTGAATTTTTCAAAATAATCTTCATTTGGCACTTGAGTTTAATTTGACTTTCATGCATCATTTTGCATAATAAAAGGCTTCTTGCCTATCTCTAAATTTAGGAAAACTTTTGGATGGTGAGTAGCATTAGCTTGACAACTCTCTTTGAGTATGTTGGGAGATAGCAAAAGCATTCCACCCCGCGACGAATCTCCGATCATTTCGGTGGTGTAACGAGCAATTTGTACTGTTGAACTCACGCGAATCTCTTTAACTCACATGTGGTTAGGTATATTGATGCTCTAGTGTGACGGGGACCCTTAAACCAAGCCACCTTTCACCCTTGTGCATATAATCGCCTTAGCTTTGGACTTTAGGTCCCATGTACCATAATAATCAAGACTTTTGTATATATCCATGAAACCTTTTTATATAACATTAACATGCATACATGCATAAGAAACTCGAGAATAGAGTCTTCTCACCCTGTAAACCAAAAACCGGTGGTCCATCACCTAAAAAAATATTTCAACCAATAAATCCGGTGAAGGAAATCCTTTTTTCGATGTACCATTGCATCTGTTTATCCTTTTCCAGTGTAAATTCTTACCATTTCTCTTTCTTTCTTTTGAATGTACAAATGGCCAACACCTTTGACCAGGATGCTATGAATGTCTTTTTTTCCAGTCTCCTCAAGAAACAAGAGGAAGTTTTCCAAAATACACTCATCACCACCCTCAAAACGCAAGCCGACACTTTCACCAATGCCCTCAATACCCAATCCGCCAACTTCACCAATGCTCTCAACACCCAACATTAGACTCGGTCTGTAATCAACTATTTTGAACAACATCCTTTATAGAACATATTCCAAGCATATTTCAAAGCTTCACAAATGGAATTTGCTTTAGTGGCTTAGTCATGATGTCAGCCACTTGATTTTCACTCTTACAGAATACTAAATCAATTTTACCATCATTGCACATATCACACAAAAAATGGTGTCTAACATCTATGTGCTTGCTCCTTCCATGCATAACAGGATTTTTTGAAATCTTGATTGCTGAAACATTGTCACAATGGATTATTGTTGGACCTTGTTGTTGATTCTGCAATGTTTCAAGCAGTCTCCTCAACCAGATAACTTGACAAGAACTTGATGCTACTGCAACAAATTCATCTTTTTTAGTTGACAAAGTTACAATAGGTTGCTTTTTTGATGACCATGACACAACTTTAAAACCTATCATAAAAACAAACCCAGAAGTACTCTTCCTATCATTAAGATCTCATGCATAGCCATTGTCAGAGAAGCCAATCAAACATAAGTTTTCACCCTTTTTTGTAGAACAACCCAAGATCAACAATTCTTTGCAAGTATCAAAAGATCCTCTTGGCCGCTAGAAGATGCATTTCCCTTAGACACTCCATGTATCTACTGATGAGGCTTACAGCATACATGATGTCAGGCCTTGTTGAAGTTAGATACATCAAATTTCCAATTATCTGCTTGCAAAGAGTAACATCAATCTTTTTCCCTCCCTCATCTCTCATTAACTTTAAACCATATTCAATTGGAGTACTAACAGGATTGAAATCCTTCATCTTGAACTTGTCCAAAATCTACAGAGCATATTTCTTTTGTGAAATAAAAACACTAGTAGGTGATTGCACAACTTCAATTCTAAGGAAAAAATGCATTAATCCCAAATCTGACATATCAAATTCAGACATCATATTTTTCTTAAAATTTTCAATCATGGCACTATCATTACCAGTATATATAAGATCATCTACATATAGACATACAATAAGCATTTCTCTATTATTTCCAAGCTTTGTAAAAAGAGTATGCTCATGAGGATATTTATGAAAACCTTATCTAGAAAATTAAGCATTTATACGACTATACCAAGCTCTTGGTGCTTGTTTTAGTCCATATAAAGCTTTATTCAATTTGTATACCTTATTTTCACTGCCTTCTTTCACATATCCAAGAGGCTGATCAACATACACTTCTTCTTGTAGCTCATCGTGCAAGAATGCTAACTTCACATCTAATTGATAGATAAGCCATGAATTATGAGCAGCAATAGACAATACCAACCGGATAGTGTCAAGCCTCACAACTGGAGCAAACACCTCTTTGTAGTCAACTCCAAATTCTTGCTTATACCCCTTTACAACAAGTCGGGCTTTGTATTTGTCAACTCCACCATTTTTGTTCATCTTTGTTTTATAAACCCATTTAACACCAATGGATTTCTGCCCTTTTGGAAGTTCTATCAATTCCCATGTGTTGTTTTTCTCTATGGACTTAATCTCTTCATCCATGGCTTTTTACCATTTTGAATTTTTTATTGCATCTTGGAATGTAACAGGATCACAATCTGCAAATAAGGCAAAGTGAGCAATTGAATCATCATCAGATAAGTTATCTCCACTTACATAATCCATCATCCAGATTGGTTTCTTTCTTGGGCGTGGCTCAACATTAAAGTCAAGTTGAACCATTGAATTTACGCCAAAAGATTGAGATTGTTGATCTGCAACCGGGGAAAGTGCTTGCTGTTCATTTTGGTCTTCAATTTCATCAAAGGTGATTGGAATGGACAGCTGCCTCATCTCTTTTTCATTCCAATTCCAAGTTTTCTCCTCATTAAAAACGTCTCTGCTAATCACAATCTTCTTTGTGAGTGGATTGAATAATTTATAACACCAAGAAAGACACACTTTTCACCCTTATCATCAAGATTTTTTCTTTTCTCACTAGGGACATGTGCATAAGCAATGCAGCCAAAAATTCTAAAGTGATCTACAGTTGGTTTTTGCCCACTCCAAGCCTCCTCAAGTGTCATGTTTTGAACAGAAAAAGTAGGACTTCTATTCAACACATGAATGCTCCAATTCACAGCCTCCGGCCAAAAATTCTTTGGAATGTTTCCTCTTGCTAGTAAGCTTCTCACCATGTTGAGGATGGTTATATTCTTCCTCTCTGATACACCATTCTGTTGTGGTGTATAAGCAGTTGTAAGTTCCTTTAGAATACTTTGATCATTACAAAAGCCTTCAAATTCATTTGAGCAGTATTCTCCACCACAGTCAGTACATAAAGTTTTGATGGTTGCTCCTGTTTCATTTTCAACATGTGCCTTGAAGCTTTTAAATGCACTAAAAGCTTCTGATTTCTCCTGCAAAAAATAGACCCAAGTTTTTCGAGTATAATCATCAATTAAGGTAATTAAATATTTTTTACTACTATTAGAGGCTGATTTATCGGTCCACAAATATCAGAATGAACCAGCTCCAAGACATTTTTTGCTCTCCATGACTTTCCTTGAGGGAATTGAGAACGATGTTGTTTTCTAACAACACATTCTTCACAAACTTAAGTGGGAATGACAATTTGAGGAAGACCTGTCACCATATTTTTCTGTTGGAGAGTTTTTAATCCTCAAAAATTCAAATGGTCGTAGCGAAAATGCCAAAGCCATGAAGGATCTTTCACTTCAGCCATTAAACAAGGTTGTACAGATTCTATCTTTAAGGGAAACAACCTATTTGAGCTCATTTGAATAACAGTAATAACTCCTCTTGAAGGATCATATATCTCGCAAGCATGTTTCTGAATAGTTATTACATAACCTTTTTCTTGCAATTGACCAACACTTAGCAATTTACTTTTCAAGTTAGGGACATAATAAACATTAGAAATTGTTTCTACAAAACCATTCTTGGTTTTAATATTAATATCCCCTTTTCCCATTACATTCACAGTAGAACAATCACCAAAACTCACACTAGAACGAAAGTCTTCATTTAAATAAATAAAGAAAGACTTACTTCCACACATGTGGTTGCTGCAGCCTGTGTCCACATACCAAACATCTAGTTCACCATTTTCTTTGACATGATAAGCCATCAACAATGTTTCTGTCTCATTTTCTACAAAATTTGATCTTTTCATATTTTCTCTACTATTTGGCAATCTAGTATAACATTCAGATTGATAATGACCAAGGTTATGACACCTATAGCACTCTACCTTGGATTTGTCAAACTGTTGGCTTCTACTTATGTTTTGAAAATCTGATTGTTCTTCATCATTTTTGAGATTTTGATACTGCCAGCTTCCATTTCTATTACCTTGACCTCTCCCTTCGCTTTCAAAATCCGATGATTCTTCACCAGTTTTGAAATTTTGGTGCTGCCAGCTTCCATAACCTTGTCCTCCTCTTCCTCTACCTCGACCTGCTGATCGATTTGGTATTGAAGTGGTGTTGTTAGTTGAAGCCTTCAAAGTTTGCTCTTCTGTATCTTGTTGGATTACTTTCTTTTCATGAACCAATAAAGAACTCTGCAATTCATCAATTGAAAGATCATCAATATCTTTAGATTCTTCTACAGAACAAATAACAAAATTAAATTTTGGAGTTATTGACCGAAGAATTTTTTCAATGATGGTGACATCCTCCATCTTTTCACCATGGATCCGCATCTTGTTGGCAATTGTCATTGTCCTTGAAAAATAATCAGTAACAAACTCGCCCGACTTCATACGCAAATTTTCAAATTCAGTACGAAGTGCTTGAAGTTGCACACGCTTTGTCTTTGCATTCTCTTAATATTTTTTCTTCATTGCATCCTAAATATCCTTAGAGGTGTCTTTGCAAAGAATTGTCTCCAAGGTTGATTGATCAATGGCTTGAAAAAGATAGTTCTTGGCCTTAAGATCCTTCAACTTCAATGCTTCCAACTCAGTTTTTTGTGTATTTGTTAATCCTACAACTAGTTCTGCTACTCCAGATTCAATAACATGCCAATACTCCTTGGATCTTAGGAAATTCTCCATCAGCATGCTCCAATGATCATAGTGACCATTAAAGCGATGAATTGCAAGTTGTATAAAATTTTCAAAGGCCATTGCTCTTCACAGCTGCTGCTGCAACTTTTTTTATTTTGTAATTTTGCTCTGATACCACTGATACAATTTGAAAGCTTATGGACAAAGTACTTTCAGTAAAAGTAATAAAAAATATAAAAAGTTTGGTGAAACTCTACAATTCTGTTAACTGATGAATAATGGCCTATAAATAGGCACTACATAAATAATCCCAAAGGAACAAAATCTTTAACCACTATCTCCTAAAAACAAGCAACGTGAAAGTGATTTGCTGCAACAATCAAGCAACCACTTCAATTATTTAAACAAATGGCTCAAGACTCAGTCAAACTCCTAAAGACTAGAACTTCCAAACTTTAGTAAATAAAACAATAAACCTTAATAATTTTGAGGGTATCATTTTGAGTATTGATTAATGATTGTATTTATTGATTTATTAATGAATTTATTTATGGATGAGGTTTACGTCGAATCACATTAAAATTTGACTTATCGTCAATTATATTATTTGTTGTGTGATATATTTTTCATAACAAATATAAATAATAATAATAAATTGATTAATAGACTCCAATATCTCATTCTTTTGTTCTATTAATTTTTATTTTTTTTTATTGAACATTAAGAAAAAGATAGGAGTAATTGATTTGAAATGGAAGAAACAAAAACAATTTCTAAATCAAGAAAATGCATGCTAAAAGAATTGCCCACTTCCATGGTAAAGTTATTTATATTTATTAACTCATATGGATAGAGTTTAGATGGCAATAAATGATTGATTGAAAGTGTGATACCTATATCATATATACTATATAATAAAAGCCTTGCAAGAAATGAACAGTATAATTGAAATTGATTTCAAGGATAATTTTGCCATTTCGCATCTTAATTGTTGGATAGAATGGTCTTTTCATTGAAACGTGATTACCATTTCGCCCTTACCCTGCACCTAATGAATCCTTGTGTGTGTGTGTGCGTGTGTGTGTGTGTATATATATATATATTAGGGAGTAAGAGGAGAATATCCAAATAATATTTATATTTTCCACATTTTTAAAGGAAATGAGAAGACCAATCAAATCACACTTTATTGTCTGATACCTATATCATTAGCAAATAGACAACCACTATAATGAATTGCATGCACCGTAGATTTTATGTATAATTTATGAAAAATATTAATTATTTTTATTTTTTATAAATATATATTTTAAATTAAAAATTTTGACTTATAAATAAATTTTAATTAATTGAGACGTTTAAATGTTAATTACTAACAAACTAAAAATTAATAAATGCTAAAAGTTAATTTTTTAATAGAAGCAAACCATTTTTTTTTCCTCTCTTTTTGACAAAAAAAAAAAAAAAAAAAAAAACACAAGGTCAAACTCTTTAGTATGAATGGTTTGGGCTAAGAATTATAGTGTGGAGACAACTCAGACAGGTAATAATAGCCTTACAGTTTGGGCCTCCACAAAAATGGGGGAAATTAAAGACTTTGAGGAAGGAAGGGCCAGAAAATGGCTTAAACCCTAACCGAAAAGGGTTTTTGACCCAAACACAAACAAAACCAAAAAGAAAAAGGTTTTCACTTTTATAGGTCCCATTTAAGATTGAGTTTTGCAAAAATATTTTTCAATAAAATTTTTATATTATTTTTAAAATTATTTTTTCTCAAAAACAAATAAATTGATATTTTTTTTCAAAAGTAGATTTAAAAAAATAATTTATAAAAAAATAATAAAAATTAATTAATTAAATTAAAAAAATTCTAAATTTTTTTTTTTAACTCTAACATCAATCCCAAATACACTTAATACTGTGTATTGTGTTACAGCCCCACATATTCCGTACTTTTGTTGCTCACCAATCTATCCTACTCTCGTCCTAAAAGGGAAAATGGCTCATTTCTCTTTGTTAGAAAAATTACAAATTACAAAAAAAAAAAAAAAAAAAAAATAGTCCCATATTTAAAAATTATAAAATAATTAAAAACCATATAAATAATAAAGGGTTAACTATTCAAGTGACTAATACTAATCATTTTAGTTATGATTGGATCCAAATCTCTCTCCTCCCATCTTCACCTTATGCTTTCTCAATTTAATTCAAATTATCACATTCTTCACAAGATTTTTGTTGTTTTTTCTTTTTCTTTTCATTTTTCTATCAAACAAAAACTTTTAAAAAAAAGTTAGGATTAATTATTGAAAATATAGTTTTTTTCTCTCAATATATACTTTAATTTTTATTATTTTTTAAAATTCTTATTACCTACATATACATTAAATGCAATCAGTATATATATTCAATCAATATATTTATTCATACAAAAAATATTTGACTGGTTAAATGTGTAAGATGAAACCATTATTTTAATCTTTTATTTAAGTTTTGTTAGTTATCATTATATTAATTCTTATACAATTTTTTTAAAGCATTAAGAAAGGGGTTCCAACCTGAATCTTATGTTCGTATATTCGCCACATATTATTTTTTTTATTGATCTACATAGTAAGTAAGTCATAAATTTTACGTTACAAATATATTGTAATTAATTATATTAAATATATTCAAATTATCATAAATACACCTTAATTAGTCATTTTAAATTATTCAAATTGATTATATATTCATCTTAATTACTTCAATTTGATTTTAGAGCTTACTTTTGGGACATAAAATTAGAACTTCATTTTTTATTTTCTCATTCTTCATTTTCATTTGGCAAGAACTCCATCTTTGTTTCCTTCTTTTTTCACTTTCATTTAGTAAGTCTCTATTTATCTTCTAATGTTCTTATTTTCAATATTTTATTTTTTTAATTTTTTTATGAAGGTATTTTTTCAATTTTAAATAATTATATTATAGGATATACATGCACATTTAGAAATTAAAATTAAATTTTTTCTTCTCTTTGTAGAAATAAAAAAAGTATATATTATTATTTTAGTGGTTTTATGATTCTTATGAAAATGAAGAGAAAAAGAACGAGTACAAATTATAATATAAAAATGAGTTGTGCACAAATAAATTTAAGACATGATTCATCAATAAGCGAATATATGAAAGTTCAAGTTTTTAATTTTTAAGTTTATACAATCTTTTTCTACGTTTCATTTGAAATTTTAAAATATACAAATTTGAAAATAATATATAAAGTAAAGTTATATAATTTACAGTTTCATACCCATATTATATGAAGATATTTTTCATTTGTAAATCTAAAATAATAACTTAAACATAAAATTAAAATAAACCATGCATAGTAAGAGCTTTCATCTAGTATATTGTACTTCAGTTTTTATCGGTAAATCTTCAATATTTAGTATTTAAAAAAATTAATTATATTTTAATATTTGAATTATTATATTATAAAATAATTTAATTTTTAAAAATTTATATTTTTGATATTAAAAAATATAAATTATTAATTTAAAATTTAAAATAATAAGAATCAAAATTCTGAAAAAACACCAGGAGTTGGTTGTTAAAACTTCATATCACCGAGTTTTAAGGCAGAGAAAACACTCATGCCCAATACCCTTTTTATTTCTATCCCAAAAGCTAACAAACAAACAAACAAAAGCCAAACCTCCCCATTTCGGCTATATTCCTCAGCAGCCAAATGCTCCAACCCTCCAAGGCAATTTTGCTCTCTTGGTTACTCTGCAACTATTTCAGGTCTCTCTCTGTGTGCTTCCTTTGCTTATCCCAGATGTCATTTTCTTTCTTTGCTCTATTTGAAGCGCTTTTCGTGATCTAAGTGTTGCTTTGCTGCTGATTTTTCTTTGTTCTCTGTTACTGGTTTCTTTCAATTTTAATGGGTTTTTGTTGTTTTTCACTCTCAGCATTTTGTGGTAATTGACTAATTTTTGTTGGGTTCTCTTTAATATTCTTAGTTTTTCTTTCTTATGAGCTCTACCACTGAATTTCTATGACAAGTCTTTCATTGCGATTCTTGAATTGCACTTAAATTTTGTTTTTGTAGGTAGGGTATTACCTTTATGTGAATGTGGATTTGTGTGTAGTTATGTTTATCTTTATGCTAAATATTGATGGATTGTCGGTTTTTTGTCAACAGGTCTTGGAAGTGAATTTCTTGATATAATTAGGAATTAAGCTAATTTGGTATTTAAAACTGCTGTTATTTCATCAACCCAATTCAAGATGGCAGCTTGTGTGTCCCCGTATTGCACGCCTTCTGATACTGGAAACCCAATAGGGATGTTAACTGTTCTTGGAGGAAGAGTGTCAGTAGAGAATCATCAGGGGAAAGTGGGTTCTCTGAAAATGTCTGATGATAAGAATAAGTATCTGGGTGCCAGTCAAAAGTCACATTTTAACTATTTTAAATGTTCGGCGAAGTCTCATAGTGTCAGCCCATATCACAACAAAGACCCTTTTCTGGACATGCACCCTGAAATATCAATGCTTAGAGGTGAGGGGAACAACGCAGTAACCACTCCAAGGAAGGATACTTCAAGTGGAACTGTTACTGACAGCTTAGGACATGAATCTAGTCCAAGTAATCATAATGAAGCTAAGATCAAAGTTATCGGTGTTGGAGGTGGTGGGTCAAATGCAGTCAACCGCATGATAGAGAGCTCAATGAAAGGTGTGGAGTTTTGGATCGTCAACACGGATGTGCAAGCTATGAAAATGTCTCCTGTATTTCCTGAGAATCGTTTGCAAATTGGTCAAGAGCTGACTAGAGGTCTTGGAGCTGGAGGTAACCCAGAGATCGGTATGAATGCTGCCAAAGAAAGCAAAGAAGCAATAGAAGAGGCGCTTTATGGCTCTGACATGGTCTTTGTCACAGTAAGTTCAGAATCTGTACTCTTCAGAGTTTTCTAATGATTTATTATGTTACATTGATACACTTTGCAAGTGCTTTTTCAGGTAAATGTCAAAAGTTCTGTATTTTTTATGTCATTATCTGGTAGCTTGTGGGAGATGTGAGCTTGAGGGATTAATTATTATGGTTCAATTAATGTACTTATGTATAAATTGTTTAATTTTTCCCTGTTCCCTGAATGTTGTTCTCCTGGACTTATAGTTGATTTCTCTACAATAGCTTCTCGTGGCTCATAGTTTTCCTGCTTTTTTAATTCCTGTAACTGGAATATTGCTGTCTCTAGAGTTGCTATTGCACCGTGCATTATCATCGAGTTCTTGTCTAATTTCAGTTCACTGTAAGTTTGTAAGAAATTGTATTATGACGTTATTTTTTGCAATGGTTTGTATAAATCAGGGGAAAAATACTAGATGTAGCTGGCAATGCTAATGGTAATGGAAAGTAAAAATAGGTGAGGTGTTTTCTTTAATTTGAAATCAATGTTTCCTGTGAAGTTTCAAAAAGAAAAATGTTCTAAGAGAAAGTCCAATAAATGAATTTCTATGCATAATCAACTTGGGGATGACCTATTTCCAACCTGAACTAGTGTGGCATTAGGGCACAGTTGAGTTGAGAACTCTACTTGGGGATGAGCATATGTAAATGGACAAGCGCATCCTCGTCTTACTGACGAAATCCACAAAGTTTCAAAATAAAGTTTGAAAATTTTACTATTGTCAAAAATTATAGTTGTCTGGTGTGGAATGTGTCAGCATTTGTCTTGCATTTGTACTCTTGCTCTTAAAACGTCCAGGTCACTATTGGTACTTACCCATGTAAAGTACATCTACTTGCCAGCGGTTGAATCTTTTGATTTTATTGTTCACATTCTGTTTGCTGTTTTCTTACTAGGAAAGATACATTTTGCTTTTTTGTTTTGTTTCTCTTACTTGGAGCTTTAAGTTTCTATATGCAGGCTGGAATGGGTGGGGGAACTGGCACTGGTGGTGCTCCTGTGATTGCAGGTGTTGCAAAGTCAATGGGTATATTGACAGTTGGTATAGTCACAACCCCTTTTTCTTTCGAGGGACGAAGGAGAGCAGTTCAGGCCCAGGAAGGAATTGCATCTTTGAGAGAGAATGTTGATACACTGATTGTCATTCCAAATGACAAGTTATTGACTGCTGTTTCCCAGTCTACCCCAGTAACAGATGCATTTAACCTGGCTGATGATATTTTGCGACAGGGTGTTCGTGGTATCTCTGATATAATTACGGTGCGTAATTTAAAAAAATATATAATGAGAATTTGATTGTATTTGTTCTTTTTTACCCTAACCCTAAATTTTAGTTAGCACTCTGTCTTTGAAAAATCCATGGTGATGGACCTTGTTCCTTCTAAATTTTACTGAGCGACTAAGGGTCATATAGAACAGTCTGAAAACTGCGAGTGAGATATGTGGGTTCCTGTGATTACTCTATCATGGAAATAATTCTATATTTATGAATATTCTGGCATAAACACTTTAGAACCTTGGATTTTTATTGTGCTCGTGGACTAAAATTTTGCAATATCCTTCGATATATCGTGTTTCTATGGGGTGTGATATTTAAAACTCATGTCATATTTTTTTGATATTATTTCTAGCGATATATTGATATATCGAGAAATATCGACGATATTTAGGAAATATATCTATATCAGCCAAATTTCATAAAAAATCAGTGAAATATCGAGCGAAATATAACAATATTTCGAGAAATTAAAAAAAAAATGAAAATGCTGAAAATGCAAAAAAAAAAAAAAGTTGCAAAGAATCTCTTTTTTAAAAATTATTTTTAAACTATTTATTAAATATATTTTTAAACTTATTAATTATTATTATTTTTTTTGTTCATTGGAGTTCTAATAGGCTGAAATAATATTGTATGCTACACAATAAGAGGTAACTCTCCTCTTTAACATTTCTTATTAAATTGGTGACAACTTTTGTGGTTTGGGAGACTCAAACTTAAAACCTTCCACTTCTCACAATCTTAAAGGAAACGAGAAGATCAATCAGATTATACATGAATGATATTTATTAATTATTATTACCACTTTCTAATAATAATCATAATAATTATTTAAGCCATATAATATAATCACATTGCATCTAGAACAAAATTAACAACCAATCATAGCAAACTTATAGTATACTATTATTTGCTAATAATTATTTTTAAACAATATTTTTTATAATTTATCGAGTTAAAACTAAATACTTGTTGATTATTTATTTAAATGTCTATGGTTATTCATCTTTTAAGATTTTTAGATGTCTATTTCAATTATTATATGCATCAAATTAAATATATTTTATTTAAATAATATTAAAATTGCTATATTATTTATATCATAATACAATTAAAATTATTAACATCATATAATTTCATGTTATATTAGAAAAATAAATTAAGCCATATAATATGGGTTTGCTTTAAAAATTAAAACAAATTAAGAATACGTTTTATATATTAGAAAATTATGATTATGCTTTTAATGTTTATAGGAACATTATGCAAAAAATGTCAAGAAGAGGGAGAGATAAAGATCCTAGGTGGGAACATGGAACTCGTATACTGGATAAAATTACTGGAAGTATATGCAATTATTGTGGAAAAGTAATTCAAAGTGGTGGAGTTATAATTATGTTTGTGTTGTATTATTATAAGAAAACAATGTATTTTAATATTTAAATTCGCTAAGTATGAACTTATCAAATTTATTTCTTGTGTTATTACATTAGATTCTTAATTTCGGTCCAATTATATATCACCTTATAACTTTAAGTACTTTATAGATAATTTTTTTCCCATATTTTTTATTTATAATTCTTCCTCCTACTCTTTTATAATATTTGTTAAAATTTTATACAATATTTCCAAGTTTAGATATTAATTTCCACATTTTTTTTAAATCAATATCGATATTTCCATAATTTTGAGACCTCAATATTGTGATCGATATCGATATTTAAGTCCTTGATTGTGCTAAAGCCAGTGCATCTGCATTAATACTTTGGAACTTGTCTGGATAACATTGGGTGCATATGCTTAAAAATTTATGTGCATTCTGCTGACAAAAGATATATCTCTTATCATCCATTATTTAGATAATCTGAGATGGTAGTTTTCACGTTGAATATCATGCATGGCTTTGATCTTTGGGCACTCTATCCTTTGTACACTAATTGGTGGTAGGTTTCATGGCTTGCAGATTCCAGGATTGGTGAATGTGGATTTTGCTGATGTGCGAGCCATAATGGCAAATGCAGGATCTTCATTAATGGGGATAGGAACTGCCACTGGTAATTTTAATCTACTTGTCACATGAGTGTTTAGGTTTCCCATTTTGCTTCGCACTCCAAATTAAATTTACATTTGGCCTCCCATAGAAGAAGGCTTGTTTAAAACTTGTAGTTATCCTATGTCAACAATGAGATATATTCCTTTTTTAAGGAAAACAAATAGGTTGAATTGATGATGGCTATCCTTATGCAGCATGCTACAAAATGCCTATTGCTGAGCAGCTGGTCTGTATAATCACTGTTTGAAAAGAAATTAGTGGAGTTGCTGGTGTCTGTGACTTCAGCTTCTTGTGCTTCCCATATTTTTCGTGGATGCTAAATATCTCATTGATTAACTGCTAGTAGTCTAGTTTACATTTCATCTTATATGAACTAGGAAAAACCCATTATTTAACCCTAAACTTTTTAGTTTTGTCTATTGATTCCTCTTAACTTGTGTGCTATTAAATTCCTAACCTTTTTTATTTGAGGACATTGAGTACTAATTTGACACGAAGGAATCAAACATATTAAATATATTAATGGATTTCAACTTTGAAAATGATAATAAATAAATAAATTTTCCAAAGTGAATTTGTTCAAAAGGGTTTTGGTATTTTTGATTGCTTGGCAAGCCTAAGAGAGAACGGAGCTGTTATTTCATCATATGTCTCTGATGTGTCTTTAATTTCTTTTTGGGTCTTGATTTTCTATTGAATAAATATATAAAAAGTGGAGGAAGTTTTTGATTATTGGGGGGAAGAAGTTAAGGTCGTGAGAGAAATTGAATCCTGTTCCTTTTATATTTTTTTTCTTCATTTTATTTTTGAAATTGTATTCTTACTACAGAAATAAATATAACAGTACATTTTTTGTTTCCATTGTTTAATTTTTTCTCTATCCAAACTTTTAATTGTCAACCACTTTTAACAAGGTGTGTAAAATATGCAGTAGCATTTTTCGAACTTGTACCTAATAGTCTCAAATTGAAATGTACAAGGGTTTAATTGCACACATGAAGTTTAAGGGCTCAATAGCTAAAGTTGCAAAGTTCTAGAGCTTAAATAATGCTTATCCCTAAAATTAGAAGTACTTTAATTTGGAGTCTCCATGGATAAAAAGGGCTAACAAATCAAATTGATGTTAATATTTTCTATGTCAAGCATAGAAGGAATAGGCAGTTCTAAATGAGCTTGCCAAAATTGCCTTAAGAGTGCATTAAGAGTGTTAAGGGAAACAATAGCCTATTTCCTTGTTCTTTTAACGTCTTTTCTATTTGATGATTCATGTAAACATTTATGAGTAAACAAAACAATATTTGAATGATTCTTTTCTTGTTTATGGCGTCTGATAGTATGTAATGCCTCTTTATCATGATGCCCAAATTACTTTTTTTCCTGTGATTCAATTGCCTAAAGATGCCTCTTTGCTACCATGTTGTAATGGTCTGGAGTTCAAGGTTGCATTTTCATCAAGCATCAATAGGGCATTTGAAAATTGATTTCCTTTTTTCTTGTTTCTATGCAGGAAAAACAAGGGCAAGAGATGCCGCATTAAATGCAATTCAATCACCTTTACTGGATATTGGTATAGAGAGGGCAACTGGAATAGTGTGGAACATAACTGGTGGAAGTGATTTGACTTTATTTGAGGTACCTCTTCTTTCCCACTCTGGTTATACTGATGGATTACATCTTGTTTAATGCCTCAATCTTATGTGTGTCATTTGAACATAGTCCTATGCAAGAGCTCATACATTGTTGGTATTAGAAGAAATTTTCAGTCTAAAACTACTCTATTTTTGGGAGAGTACATTTCATCTAAGTAATTGTTGTGAGAAAAGCACTGTATCTCTGGCCACTTATATATGTGATCAGTTCCTCCAGCAGCTGTCTTTATTCAGTGAAACTTATTTTGCTCATCTTGGCATTGAGATTGTAGAAATTTTTGGTGTTGGTCTCGTAATTCCCACTGTTTGATGGTGTATTATGAATTCTAATTAAAAGAGGATGTTGTGGGGGCATATTTTAGCCAGTTTTCCTACTTGTACTTTGCTTGATAATGTCTAGTCCTCATTTTTTGTTATCTTATCCAGAATTAGGAAGATATTACTGGGGTAGACAATAGTTTTTATTTGTATATGGCCTTGAAACTGTTTCATGTGTAGTCTATGATGACAGAGAGAATCATAATGTGGAGCTTGAATCCAATTCGAAGTACTGTTTCTATTGTAGTTGGTATAATAATTTCTTTTCCATCTTTGACAAACCTGACAATATTTGCAGGTAAATGCTGCTGCAGAGGTTATATATGACCTTGTAGATCCAACTGCAAATTTAATTTTTGGAGCAGTGATAGATCCATCACTAAGTGGTCAAGTAAGTAATTGCTTACTCTAACAGGACTTATGCAAACTGTTTAATCAAATCTTAATCACTGCTGCTGCATTTTGGGCCATAATGATATGGATATTAGCATTGAATAACTATTATGGAGGACAGCTCTATTGGTCCTGACTCGGAATGACATATCATGGCTTTTCTAATAGTACCCAATCAATTTGCATCTTTCTCTCCCTTTCCCCTTCTGTTTTTCTCTGTGCGACAATTGCAAATATTTTCCCCTTTGGACCCAAGCTTGGCTTAGACAGTAAAGCTGGCATGGGTTTGGAGTACTTGACCAAGTACATGAATTTTAAATGACATTTGTGCGCTGGGGATCTCTAGACTGCCACATGAATTAGGCTTGAACTTTTTGAAAAGGATTCATATGGTGGATTTTAAAGTTTTAATATACATTGGTTTTTCATTCAGGTCAGCATAACTCTAATTGCAACTGGATTTAAGCGGCAAGAGGAAAATGAAGGCAGGCCCCTCCAGGTGCTGCTCTCTCTCTATTGCGCACACACAAACACGTTCATTTTAATAATAAATTTTGCTTATTTATTATGTGTTAAAAATGCAGGCAAGTCAACTATCACAGGGAGATGTAACCTTTGGAATCAATAGGTGGCCCTCTTTTACTGAAGGTGGTTCTGTGGAAATTCCTGAGTTCCTTAAGAAGAAAGGCCGTTCTCGCTATCCAAGAGCTTAAATTTTATTTCTGCAAATTATCCCATCCTATGCATATCTGCTAAAATGTCCATTCTAGGGATCTGCAATACATCTCTATAGGTATTTAGTTCCAAAAAGCACCTCCTGTGATTTATAGCTTTGAGATACCAAGAGAGTGTATGCTTGTTTAGAATATAGTATTCCTAATAAGTTGTAGATGTTTTATGGCCTAAAGAGCTAACCAGAAGAAAATACAAGTGTTATTTTCCTCCCAAATTTCCAAATATTTCTATTATTTCAGGAATTTTTCTCAGGTTATAACTCTAGTGTGTTTAGCTGCGGTGGAGATAAAGCCCATTTGTTAGAACCAATGAACCATAAATGGTCGATCAATTTTTTTTGGTTTAGCACAAGGGCATATGCCCTCCCAACTTTTCCATGCCATTTTCAGCAGTGATTTAAAGCATCAAAAGTTCACAAAGCCAACAATCGAGGGGTTAGCCCGTGAGTCGATCTGGCTCTTTGATCACTTGGCAGTTGGCAGAGGACTATCCAAAGCTTATATTCTTGCTTGAGCAACACAGTTACCATTTTGCAGAAGCAGCAAAACTGAGATCTTTGTGTTTAGTAGCAAAAATAATGGGGTCCTTTTTACTTTCTATGTACACCGTTTTGGGTCCCAAATCACATTTAAGACTTCTTCTTTTTTTTTTTTTTTTTGCCAAAGACACTTAAGATTTGTTTAGTGATGTTTTATAAGCTGCAGTTGTTAAGAAAAATATTGTTACAAACATTAAATGTCATTAAAATTTGTGCTTAAAATAAATTTTACATGTTTTAATTATAAAAAATTTCAAAACGATTAAATAGCATTTTAAAATTAATTTTCTCAATAGCATCTAAAATGGTACTTTTCTGAAAAAATAATTCTAATTTTAATGCAAATAAACTTTTAAAGTGATAGATAATCATTAAAATGACTGAATTTGAATTTGAATTTGAATTGTAAAATTATAAGAAACATACATTTCAAATATTAAATAATTTTGAATGATTACTTATCCATTTTGATTCTACTAAAATTATGAATATATTATGAGTAAATTTTTACATATTATATTAAATTTATTTTTTTATACCATAAAAATTAAACTCTGATAAATAAATTAGAAAACAAACTCACTTATCAACTGAGTTAACACTTCAAATTGCTATCAAGATTTTTTTTAAAGTGCTTCTTTCAATATTCAAATCAGTAGTAATTTGCAAAAAAGATATTAGAGATGAGATGAATAAAAATAATTTTTACAAATGATTAGTTATTTTTAAATTTGACCAAATTCATTAGTATATTACTTATTAATTTTTATAATTTAAATTAATTGTTATATTAGTTATTATGGTAGATTTTGGTTGGTCCATCTTATTAAAATTTTCCCATATAAAAAATATGAAGATTGACCCCATCTATATATATTGCCTTTGCTCCACTCTTATAACATTATTTATTTATTTATTTATGGATAAATTATTATTTAGTCCCTAAATTTGTCTTAAATAATAATTTCGTCCCTATAATTTGAAAATTTTACTTTTTAGTCCCTGATTTTTATTTCGTCAAATAAAATGGTCATTCCATCTAAATTTCTTCAAAATTTTGTTAAAAATATTTTAAAAAATTAAAAAAATAATAATTAATACCTAAAATGGCCCACCATCACCATTAGTATCTTTTAATTAATTTTAATTGCTTCATCCAATCTAATTAAAATCAATCAATCAAACACCTAAACCTAAAAGCAAAGAAAAATTAAATCAAAAACACTATCAAGTTGAATCTATGAATTCAAAAGCAAAGAAAAATGTAATCAATTTGCAAAAAAAAAAAAAAAAAACAGAGGTGAGAAAATGACGCAGAGGCGAGAGAGAATGGAGAAAAGGAGCTTGTGCTCTGGTGATGGCGAACCCTCTTCATCAAAACCACCCCTACTCTCTCATCACATCATATAACACCCTTTAATTTCCCAAATCAGAGATGAAATCAATGCCCTCAGAATTTGGTCTTCTAAATCAAATAACAGAATATCCTCTTAGCTCTATCATGGCTAGACTCGTAAAGGACTAGGCTGATCGGCGACAAACGGAGCACAAACCACAATGGAGGAGAGAGCACTTGGGATCTGCCGCCATCACCTCTCTCTCGATTCACCTCATGCTCGATCGGGTCTGATGCTTTCCAAAGACAATTACAACAACTCTTGCATCTTCATGATTCTGGTCTAGATCAAGCGTTTATTGATGCATGGCCTGTGTGTTTTTACAAGGGGATTATGAGTCTAAAAGAATCATTTGATTGTGTTGTTTGTCTTTGTGAAATCTCAGAGAAAGACAAGTAGAGAATGCTCCCTTGATTTTCTCCCTTGCCTTGACCCCAGATACAACAAAAATCTTGAATAATTTGTTAGAGCAGCCTATATAAAGATCCAAAGCTTGATCGCTAAATTCTTAAAGAAAATGAAACTTTGAATTATTGACATTTATATTATACTATTATGAAGCAATTCTAAATCACCTACAAATATTGAATTGGTTAGTAAAATACTATTGTTTATAAGCATTGAATTATTTTGGTATGGTTTGAAAACCCAATGATGTTTTCATAATGAAAAAAATAGTGAAGACCACTGGTGAGATTATATAATTAATCAAATTATTTTTTGGGAGTTTTTTTAATTATATGAGATTATAAATAATTTTTTCATTTTTCATCTTGATTAATTATTTGATTTCCATTTCATCTCAAGTTGAAATTAATTGATTTTTTGGGTTTAGTTGATTTATTTGAGATTATAAATTATTAATTGATTTCCAATATTGATTTATTATTTTATTTTTTAGGTTTAGTTGAAATTATAAATGATTAATTTGAGAATTGATTTATTGATTATTTTTTGAATTTAGTTGGAGAGAGAGAAAGAGAGAGAGAGGGGGTGAAAGGGGATGAATGAGATAGATGGTATGAAATAGAAAATTCAATTGTAAATAAAGGATATTTTAGATTTTTCATAAATTTTTAACTGAAAAATTAACAGAATGATTATATAGTGTAACGAAATAAAATTTCAGAGATTAAAAATTAATTTTTTCAAATTAAAAAAATGAAATTATTATTTAAGATAAATCTCATGAATTAAATAGTATTTTACCATTTATTTAATTGTAATTACTTATTCAACTAAAAAACAAAAGTTCCCTCCCTCGTGTGTTGTCTACTTGTCTCTATCGTACGAAATACGATTTTTTGCACTTTTCATTATTTTTTTAGCCTTGGCATAAAAAAAAAAATATTTTTTTAGGGGGCAATATCGTACTTATCACTTTATCATTCGAATGAGATGATAAATTATTATGATTTTCAAATTCAATCCCCCCTAAAAACTGATAAAGGCAGAGGTAATGACGGAACTAGGGGCATGGGATTATGCCTTCTCTAATTTTAAAATATAAAAATTTTTGAATGTAAAATTATTAAAATTTAGTCATATATTATATTTGGTCTTTTTATTTTAGGTAAAAATTTTCTTTAAATATATAAAAGTTGGTTTAATTATATATATTATATTAATGTAAATTATGATTTAAAAAATTTAGACCTCATAAATTTTTTTTTAGCTCCGTCATTGGATAAAGGGTCACGAGTCAAAAGTTTAACCAAAATCGAATCGAAATTTTAAATAATAACATATATTTATTATTTATACGAAGGATTTGCTGATGTGAATGGATAATGCACGTTACAAGTTATAGACAAACGTTACAATCTGATAGAGAGAGTAAAGTAACGTTCGTTACACATTATGAACACACATTATAAAATCTATCCAATTTATAGATAATTCAGAATGGTCTGAATTTAAAAACATAGTAAATTATTACATAGCTATATTAATTTTTTTTTTTTTGTTTAATCATGATATCTCATTTCATTTCAAGAAGTAAAAAATTAGAATATTATGATTAATTTATCGCTCAGTTTGGATTATTTTTCAATTTTAATTTTTATCGATGTTAAATTTCTAATTTAACATTTTAAAAAGTTATTATTGAAAAAATTAATTTAATAGTATAATATCTAAAATTTGTATTTTTGTATTGATGTAGATATTAAAAATCATTGGGTATATAGCATTAAATTAGGAAAGATAAGTGAGTGAACAAAGAAAAATGGTAAAATAGGGTAATAAAAGGACTTGATTTCACAGGTGCAGGGCCCTAAGAGCAGACATACCCACGTGGAGCATGTGTCCTACCGTACGTCATGTCGTCAACCTACTTGTATATAATATCTTCATTGCACTTTGAAGTTGAACAAATTAATTTTCTATTTTATAAAAAGATTGTGTGGAGTCTCTTTTAAACTTTCATTTTCATTAAAAATTGTTTTTCTTTTTTTTGGTAATTTTTAAGAATATTATTGATTTTCTATATTAAAAATCAATTAACATTTAATTTTTTAAAATTTAAAGTACATTCAAATATATTATTATGAAAAAAGTTTAAACAAACTAAATAATAATGTGATTATTATTGACTATCTATATTAATTTCAAAAATAATAAGAAAGTTCTTATTGTTAAAACAAAATTGTTATATATATATATTAATTTATTGAGATGACGTAAAAACTTAAGTAATTTTAAAGGAAAATAATTTAATCTTTTCAAAACGGAAAGTTATTTTTTAAATTTTGACAAATTCATTATAATAAAAATATATATATATATAAATATAAATTTATTAATTCGCCGGTCTCTGGCGATCACCGGTAGCCAGTGATCACCAAATTTATCATTTTTATATATTTTTTCTCATATTTAACAATAAAATTTTAAAAATATAAAATTATTATAAGTTAAAATATATTTATAATCTTATGAATTAAATTTTTTAATATTTTTTCAAATAATTTTTAATATTGTAATTAAATAATAGAAAATTAGTTTTTTAAAAAATATTTTTTCAGAAAATATTTTCCTTGAAAAATAATTTGTCAAACACTAAACAATCGGAGTCTTAGTGTGAGTATATGTTTATTTTTTTTTTAGTTTAATATTAATTTTATTTGGCTCATTCGTTAATAGAATCTTTGATTAATTTGAGTTTAATATTAATTTGATTTTATTGAGACTAAAAAGATAAGGTTTAACCCAATATTTTTTTTTTAAAAACTAAACCATTAAATCTTAAGAATACTTTGTTTCCAATAGGATTACATTTCGTTTTATTTATGAACTAATTAACATGCCTCACCCTGCAAATTCAATAAATCACGAATAAATAAGCTTTTTATTTTTTATTATTTCCTTAAATACAAATGCAGCCAAATGAAATTAGTATGTTTATGAGTTGAATTTATATTTAGAAAATATTATTTTTTTAAAAAAATTTGATTCCTAGTGAAAAATAACATTAACTAGAGCAATTTTAAGGAGATCTATTCTATACAGTAATACATAAGTGAATTTAGTTGGTAAATTTAAATTTATAAATTGAAGTTTCATTTTTTAAAAAGTTAAAAAAGAAGAAGAGAGATATATATAGGAAGAGAGGATTGAATAATAGTGGTGTTATTGAACAAATTAAGGAAACTACCAAGAAAAAAAAAATCAAAACTAAACCCACATAACATAAATAAAAAGAAATATAATACATATACAAAATATTAATATATATATTTTTTCACATTAATATAGGAAAATATTTAATAAATATATAAATGTATTATATATAAATATATATAATTCAATTTAATTATTTTATTTTTCAATTATGAAATTAAACTAAACTAAAATAATCGAAATTCATTAAAATCAAAATCAACACAATAAAATTAAAAAAAAAAATTCAAATACTATATATATATTTTTTAATTTTAAATTAAATAGTATTGATCATAGTAACAAATCATGTAAGGTTTTTATTTTACATATAAGCTAGGGCAAAAAGGATAGTTCTCCTTTTGTAGAAACCTTGTGCTCTCAATTTCACCTCCACTGATATATTTGAAGCGGTGTCAAACTCTTATTGTTGGATGCGAAATAAAACCTAATTTAGGTTTGAATTTTAGCTAAAAGCGTGATATGATTTTCGTTAGATTAAAGTGGTCTAATTATCTCTCATACTTTATTTTTAGACTAATTAAGAGCTTACGAGATCTCTCGTAACATTAACAGGTATTATGTGAGATTCACAAAATTAAATATATAATTCACTTTATATTTTTAAATAATAAAAAATTTTAAAAATTATATTTTTAAATAATAAAAATATTAACATTAAAAACTTAAAAATTAAAAACATATTTAGGTTTCATAAGTTGATAAATTAAAAAGAGAAGGAACTTAAGTAGCACTAGTGGGCGACTAATGCATTGGAGTCGTCCGGAAGACGAGGTGGGTTGGTGTGCTTTGAAACCCTTTAATATCCCCATTATGGAGATAGGTGGCGCGCTGAGCCACTGGACTCCGTTAGCCATTGGCGGTTTCTGTTAGGGTTCAGTCGTCAGCACCAGCCTCTGGCGCCCTTCTTCTTCTTCGAACTGATCTTTTGCTCCTCCCTTCGCTTCATTGAGCATTGCCACTTCTTGTAAATCGCTCTTGTTCTTTATCTGCTTTGAATTTCAGATAGTGCTATTTTTGTAGCTTTGAACGGTAGAAATTGATCTATAAATGAATTGATATGAGGATATGAGACAAAAACATCCAAAATTGTACGATTCTATGGGTTTTGGCTAGTTTCGTATGCAAATCAATCCAGAAATGAGTTAATTAGATAAGTGAAAAAATATAAATTGGTATTGTTCCTATTGAAACGTATACGACATTCTTTATCTAGAAAAGTTTCTACTGCAGAATCTAATTTCAAGATTTATATAGCATTGTTCATTGGCATATTCTCAACTTTTCGAATTTTTATAATTCTACCTATCCTTGAAAAATAAGTTATTATACTTCAAATTTTTAAAATTATTTATAATTTTACCGTTTTATCAAAATTGCTAATTTGAATTTTGTCTTTCTTTTAATAGCATATAACGTAGATTAAAAATATAAAAAACATATTATAATTTAGTTTTTTATATTTAATTTAATTAACAAGTTGATTCCTCTATTTTGTGAAACAAATTAAATGGTCTATTATATTTATTTTGGTTAATAAAATAGTTCTTCTATTTAAAATAACTAAATTTTTTTTGTTAAGTGAATAAAAAAAAATCAAAATATCCTTGTATATATTATGTGATTATAAAATCTAATATACAATTGTCTCTCTCTTTTTTTTTATTTCTTTTTTAATAAAAATTCAAATAAAATATTTTTTATGAATTTTTTCTAAGAAAATAAAAAATTATTCTATATATTTTAAATAATAAAAAATATTTTTTATTATAAATAACAAAAAATATATAACCTTTCATTTCAATTATTTTGAAATGCATATATAATTTTTTTTACTTAAAATATAATTTTTATATTATTAGAATATATAAAGATTTTTTAAAATTTTTAAAAGAAAATTTGTTCCATTGAACTAAAAAAAGATTATCTTAATTATGTACTGAAATTAATTTTGGATTTAATTAAATAAACAGGGAAAAAAAATACTGATCAATTTGAATTTTTTTACTTATAATTAAGGGTATTTTAGTATTTTACTATTATATATACTCTTGATTGCTAAAAATTGTTTTGAATAATAATAAAAAAAATATTTTATTAACAAAAAAGAATGTGAATAACCATTTAATTTGTTTCTAAAAAAAAATAGATAAACTTGTTAATTAAAGTAAATATAAGGGACTTAATAGTAATACATCCTTTATATTTTTAATCCATGTCATATGTCACTAGGAGAAAAAAAAAAGTTCAAATAAATAATTTTAATTAAATAGTACAATTGTAAACAATTTTAATCAAAGAATATAATTGTAAACAATTTTAGAAATTTAAAGTGTAATAACCTATTTTCAAAGGGTACGATAGAATTATAAAAAGATAAAAGTTAAGGGTATTTTAGGCAAATAGGTCTTGTTGATCCTACAAGTTGTTGTATTAGCATGTGGATGTTGTTATTTTCTTAAATTTTTGTTATTTAAGTTCCTTCTCTTTTTAATTTATGAACTTATATTTGGGTTCATTCACTTTTTTTTTTTTTAATTTTAAAATCTTTAATTTTAATATTTTTTATTATTTAAAAATATAAAGTGAATTAGACCTATTAAACCCTTAATTGATTTAGAAATAAAATATGAAAGTGTAATTAGACCAATTTATCTATTAGAGTCACATTACACTTTTGCCAAAAATTTAAACTCCAAATTGAATTTAATACCGTTGGGATGCTTCCTTAACTATGTAACTTGTACCTAAAAAATATCTTCCTAAACAAACACCCCCCTCTCACTCTCAAAATAAAGAAAAGAAAAGAAAATGTAGTCACAATCTCATTAAAAAAAATTGGAAGTATATTTATTTTATATTTTTCTTAGATAATTTTTTTTTAAAAAAATGCCCCTTAATTCAAATCAAAATATACACCCTTATTGGCCACAAAAATCACACATTCCTTCCCTCTCACCTCTCAAAATCAACATCAGCCTCACAATCCTACAAAAATCAATCCAAGGAAGCAATCACACATTTGCATTGAAGACTGTCTTTTTCTGTTTTTTATTTTTATTTTTTATTTTTTGGGTGTTAATTACAAAAACTATGAACTAAACCACACAATATGGAATCCAATAACAAGACACGTACACTTGTCACTTACCATACACAAAAGAGCCACTTGTGTTGACGTGTAAACTAACTCCCCACCCAATTCTCTTCGCTTTATTCTCTCACATTTCTCACCCCCTTAAACCCCCCACATATGTAATCTCCTCCTCCTCCTCCTCCTTTCTCCTAAAAACAAAGATTCAAGAACATCAAGAATCAAGAAAACAAAGAACCCAAGAAACAAGAAACCATGAACATGAAGCCTTGTGACCAAAATCCAACACTTCCATTAGAATCAAACAAAACCCATCAACAATCCATCCATAATCATCACATTGAAAGAGAAAGCTCCTCATCCTATGATCATCAAGAAAGTGAAGAGAAGACACAGCAGTGTAATAATGGGCTGGCTGCAGGGGATCATCATCAAGAAATGAACATTAAAGAAGATCAGGCTGCTGCTACAACAAGGACATTAATGCAGCAAGAATGTGATTGTGGAAGAGAAAGACTAAAAAGACATAGAATTGAAGTTGCAGGTAGGGTTTGGATTCCAGATATATGGGGTCAAGAAGAGCTTTTGAAGGACTTGATCGATTGTTCTGCTTTTGATGCTTCTTTAATGCCTAATAGGATTCTGTCTGCTCGTCAAGCTTTAGTTGAAGAAGGAAGAAGAGCAACCTCTGGAAGATTAAGAATAGAAAACAGGTGTTAATCAGTATTCTATTCTATTGTTTTCCATTTAATAATTTTCCATTGTTTTTGATCTTGATCAATGATTTTCATCATTATATAACTGTTAATTTACGTTGCTGTTGATATTCATTTGAGAAAAGTACATGTTGACGCTTAATTAATTTCCTGATTATGGAGGACTTAAGTAGTCATTGATTCAAAAGTACTTTATCACTGTGGAGATGTGGTGGTGGTTTTTTTGTGTACCTTTTTTTCTCATTGACCAGGTCATAAATTGCAGCCACAGCGCAGCTTCCATAGCTGCTTCTCCTATATACTAAGCCTGCGCCATTCATTTTACAATATCAATTTCATATCTAAGTTGCAAAGAACAGAACAAGAATGAAAATGACATCTGGTCATATCTCTCGGACATCAGCTATGTATTTTCTTTTAGTTATTTCTTATTTGACAAAAAAAAAAAAAATATTTTCTTTTAGTTCATGAAGAGACTAAATGAGCGAGAAGAATTCTATGAATTTATATAATAGTAGTCTTTTAATTCTAATAGTTGTAAAGAGAGTAAAGCTGAAACTACTGTTCTCGGCTTGAATATGAGACTTCACACTCTCACACCATAGAGAGAGTAAAAGACCAAGGTTAAAACCTGATTTACATATCAGCTACATATTTGTTTTAGTTGTTCAACCCCAGTTGAATTTTAAGGCCCTGGGTTCTAATGCCAGGGGAGGGAAAAGAAGGACGAGAGATCATAAGGTCACAAAACCAAAGGTAATCTTGTCGGTTAAATAGAAGACAAAACTGTACTCTCATATTGTAATTATTCAACAACTATGCTAAGACAGATTACTGTGACAATTCTCTAAAACATATATTGAAAACAAAAAAAAATTCAGCTGTGAACATGGAGGCCAAGCATTTCTACAACTTCATGAAACCATACAATATCATAAATCTTTAGCAAAGTGAGAGGGCAAACGTAGGGTATTCAAAAAATTGTATCAGCTAAGGGTTGCCAGCTCCCATATCTTTATCGTTCCATCATCACTTGCTGAAGCAAGAAGCCGGTTCTCCTGTTAGGTTTCAACAACAATATACAGTAGAACGTTAAACAAGAATTATGCATGCAGAATCGAGAGAGATATATATATATAAAATAAGTATAAAACTAAGTATATTTTAGAGATTGTTATTCTCTTCAACATTCACCCCATTTCTCCTTTTACGTCTGATTTAACTGTTCTAAAAGAAATTTTGGCCTCAAAACCCAGTAGTCTTGTGGGAAGGAATGGTCTGAAACTCCTAATCAACTATAGCTGTTTGTTGAAGGCACCAAAAAGATTTCAGTCAAAAACAGACAAGATGGGGGAACAGAAATATCACACATCACTTTTTTTTTTTCCAGTGTAGTAAAAGTGAATTGATAAATCAATCATTAGAAGACCATGGTATTTAACATATTTTCAGTTCAAAAAAAAATAGTCAAATTAGAAGCATTACTTTGTCAGAAGAGCAACCGATGATCTATTCATCCATCCATTTCCATAATATTCGATGATGGTACTCATTTGGTTCATACATTATATGTAAATATAAACTCACTGGTTTCTATAAGAAATCTTACCCCAGGGCCCCACTGCACGCAATTTATGTCCATATCATGAGCCTTTTCTCTTTTCAACAGCAATCTATATGAAGGACCATTAACCTGTAACAAACATAATTTAGTCTTTTCAATTAATTCTTCTTTTCCAAATTCAACAAGAAAAATACGAGGCCAAGAAAAAACAAGGCATCAGGAACTTCCAAGGATTCATGACTGTGAAGTTCATAAAATTACATTTCCTTAAAGTTCCTTAAGAATATTTCACATGTATAACTCAGAAAATTGTTTCATTTGGTTTATATATATATAGATCCTAGGCCTTTGATGCATTGTGTTATTCCATATCAAGAAACACGAGTCAAAGGCTTTGCTATTGCAGGATTAGCTTAGTACATGAAGCATGAACAAATCATTTCAAACAAGATATAAATGACAGCAAAATCCTTGTCGCCAATTTTGCAACTATTTGCAAACTCCAAAAGTTGTTCATGTAAGCACACAACTTGCAGATGCGATTCTTTTTTTTTTATTTTTTTTGAGATAACTTGCAGATGCAATTCTGATAATATTGTTCATGATAATATCTGCTTGTCGTATATGTGTGTGTATGTGTGTGAGAGAGAGAGAGTGTTTATGTATAAGTGTGCAGTTCACATGTGTATGCAAGCATATATAAAATCTAAACATGGGCAAAAGCATGTGTGTATGTACAGATGATGTACTCTCACATGTATCACAAACAATTTAAGGGTTAATACTACTCCAATAACAAGGTAAATAACGGAGAAACTGCCATGGTGATTAATCAATACTCAATAGATAAAACAAATGTGTGGGCAAAATGATAAAATACCAAACCATCTTTGCTCTCCACAAACAATCGAATAGCATCATCAGCTGCTCCACTGGCTATAATCCCTTCCCTGTCACATTCAGATATGAGATGTAATCAATTCAATATCAGAAGGTAAAAGAAATATTTTAGTTATGGAGAGTTCAAGCATCAAGCATGCAGAAAAAGACAAATTCTCATATGTACTTAGAGATTCCTTGATATTCCTACACAAACAAAATGTGAAATCTTGAATCAAATGACAGGCCTATCATCGCAAACTTTTCTGTACTTTCTCTCCCTTTTCCAATTGACTGAGACAAGCATGAATTATTCAATTAAATAGCAAAACCAAATTATTCATGTATTTTTGAAATGAAAGGATGTTGGATAACATTAGACTGTCTCTGGCATAAAATTTCATTCTAACTCCACATTCCATGGCTGTTGTTTTGGTCTCTCAACTCAACACAGACTGTATGCTGCATATAAATGATGAATTTGTGATATTCTGCAGGAGATAATAAATCACTTTTTTACAAGGTGAAGGAGATGGCAAATATTTATGCTGCTGGCGCATTTAAGCCTTAGAAGATTGTAAGCAATATTCAAAGGTTAATGGCACAGGTCAACACACATAAAGCCCTACTTATTCTTCCTTTTTCTTTTTTCTCCCTTGGAGTGTAAAAACACAGAGAAGCATGGATACTGAAGAAGAGACAAGCCCAAATACGTCCATTATGAAAGAGAGAGTGTGTGGTGCTATGGTATTTTTGAATGGAACCAAAAAAAGAAAAATCCATGTAAAACCATGAACAGGAACTATTATTGCAATTAATTGAAGTCTCACTACCTTGACCAGTGAACTGAAAAAATTGTTCGATCATGATAACCCGATAGAGTGCAAACGTGATTCCTGAAAAAAATATATATATTATCAATGATTTCATGATTTCCAGTTTGCATATATGTATGTACATGCTATAATTAGAAAAAAATTAAATGCATAAATGACTAGCCTACAACTTCATCATTCTATCAAATTAAGCCTAAAATAAACCAATGCTATTGGTATCATAAGACCATATCTTACATCATTAGCTCAAGTGAAGCTGTTTTGTTACAATGAAAAATCAATGATAACAATATTAAGCATATTTTTCCAAATTACAAGAAGATAGGAACTGCAATTCTTCACAAAGAATTAAAATAGTAAAACTAATGAGAAATTACTATATTTCTATAGTAAAACTATATTTCTTGCTCTTTCTATAGCATGCAATGCACTTTAAAACAGTCTATCAAAATGTAAAGTTCCATATTACTCACACCATTCTTGATTCACCTATGACTATCTGGTATTCCTGCTTTTTGAAGAGAAATGCATTTAAATTGTTCACACTCATTGAAAGTAGTGTGAATAAATGTAAAATCCCAAAAATCATCCCTGTTTTCTTTGTTGAAACTATCATAATTCAGGAAATATTGGAAGAATTCATAAATTTCTTGCGTTTAAAAATGAAGGTGGAAAAGGATATCAAAAAATATAAAAGTGGAACAGAAAATTTTGGATTAGGGAAGTAATACAAATCTTAATGACAAATAAACCCCACAAAACTTGAATCAGTAAATTGGCTCGTGAATGTGTCATATGACCAACTCTTTAATTCCTGGATTATTCACAACCAGTCATGCTCAGTGATAATTCTTATTATTTGCAAAGTTACTGATTCTTCCAAGAATGCAGTCTACTGCTTGGAATTATAATATTTTCCATTAAATATTCAAATATTTCACCAATAAGTGTCAATAATATTTAGGAACATCTTTCTCTCTTCAAATTCCAACGTCCAAGTATAACCCGTAAAATAAAGAATATTTTTGTTTATAAATAGAACATCTCATACAGATTTATATATACTGTCATAGGTAGAAGATCCAACAAGTGCAAGTTCCTCACCAAGGTGCAGGGTCATCACTAGATGCTGTCCTTCCAATATCCGTTTCCCATATCTTAAGAGTAAGATCATCACTGCAAAATCAATCCAGTTATCTTTTAGCTCTCCTTGCAAGTTTTATTTTGCTTCGGCTTGTGATAGGATTCCTTAGCATCAAGATAAAAATCATCCCAATTAATATCTAAATGAGGAAAAGTTCCACATACCTACAGGTAACCATTTTGTCTCCTTCTGCATTAAAAGAAAGTGCCCAAACAGTAGAAGTATGACCACTGAAAAGAAAACAAGCCATGTTGAATTAGGCCAATTACTTTATCACAAAATGAATTGTCATTAGAACTACAAAAATATATACCCATGCAAAAGAAATCAAGTTCATGTAAGACCTATATAGCAATTACATAATAGTGTAAGACAAAGAAAAGAAGGACGTTTCCATAACAGGAATAGAAAGGCAAAGAATCAGAAAAGGCAGGGGAGGAGGATGAAAGACCAAGAGAGAGGCAAGGTAGTACTTGTTAGATTCACTCAACGTTTGAACACAGCGCCAATCACCCTCACCATCATCAGCCCAAACCTGTGAATAACAATGTTTTCTAACAAATTTTTAATCCTATACACATATTCTTGACATTTAGGAGGGAAGAGCAGTCAAATGTTTATGTAACGATATTATAGAGAAAATAGAAAAAGGGAAAGCAATTTGACCCATTAAGTACCTTAATGGTGTTATCATAGCTACAAGAAAACAAAATATCCATAGTCGGATGCCACTTAACCATTTTAACATCTTGTGTATGTCCTTGCAATACTGAAACACACTCAAATTCATTCCCCGGCATTACTTCCCAAATCCACGCAGTTTTATCTCGACTGCATGTTGCAAGCATAGTTCCAGAAGCATTCCAAGACACACTTTTGACTTCATTTTCATGACCCTTTTGGCAAAGAGAAAATAACAATATGAGGAATAAAAATGAAAAAAAGTTTTTTTTTTTTTTTTTTGAGGGGGGGAACAGGGGAAGGGGTGTGTGTGGGAATTGTCATATCTAATGACCACGTCCATAATAAATGTAAGTAAACCCTAGCATGTATTTATAACAGACAAAGAAGTGACAACCAAAAAGAATAAATTTTCTAGCAGCATGAACAGATAGCAAATTTGATTATAGACAAACCTCCAAAGTAGAAATGCATTCAAATTCACCCCCAATGTTTTTCCAAATGGCAGTAGTGGCATCAAAGCTTGCAGTGGTCAAGAACATCCCAGATGGCGACCATGCACAAGATCGAACTGTTCTAGTGTGTGTTTCTTCCAACACTGCCTGCATAATCACATGTTATCAATATGAACTCCCAGATAAAATCAACCAACTCTCATCATAGACAATATTGGGGTTTTTACATTTATCATCCAACTCAAAGAAAAATGCAACACAGGTCTTGAAAATAAATAAAAACAGCATGAGATAAAAATATCAAGATTTAATAGATAGACCGTCAAGACCGTGCCAGCTAAATAACCAACAACAAAACTGTAAGCTTGCAAGTTCACTAGCACTACCCAACACTTAATTTCATATTTGAATTGAAATGCCTATATTTAATATGGTTTAATTGAAAGCATACAACAAATGGAGGAAAGAAATATATTTTCTACCATTTTGATAAACTGTGCAACTCTGATCGCTTGAGTTAGTATAACTAATTAGCTTCATTTATGCGAAAATTAAATCAAAGCAATAAGCCTAGTAGAACCTCTTGCATTTAAATCCTATAGAATCAGTATTCCTAAAATTAAAATGGGAATATAATAATAATAATAATCCTCGTTACAACTTCACATATGAATATATAAACCAAAATTCACTCCTCTACAGTTTTTATTATAAATAAAATGCTAATTTTAAAGATTATTTAAATTTCTTATAACAACTATAAAACTATATATCTACTCAACCAAAGCCTAATCAAACTATCTAACTTCATTTAGACCAATTCCTATTTGATAAAAAATAAGAAAACAGCAGAATTCGATTTCTATTTGAACTTCCACTCTTAAAAGTTACTCGGCAACCAAACAGAAAAAGGAAAAAAAAAAGGAAACAGGAAATCAGAAACCTTGCAATCCCAAGAGCGAGAAGAAGGATTGTGCGACCAGATTCGAACAGTCTTATCGCCGCTACAAGAAGCCAAAACCGGTGGAATGTCAGCGGCAGCGGAAGCAGGATGCCAAGCGAGGCTCCAAACCCTATCTGTATGGCCTTCGAGTTTCTGAATCTCTCTTAGCTCGAAGTTTCCGTCGATTAAATCCATAGAGCGAATTGCAGAGAGAGAGAGAGAGAGAGAGATTGCTTGGATAAATTTTTCAATAGTGATCGATTGGTAATAATATACAAATGAGCAAAATAGAAGTTTGGAGTTTTTGCTTCGCTTCTCTTTCCTTAGAACACAGTAATATGACGACCAGTTGAAAAGTTTTGCACGCGCGCACACCTTCAAAAGTGGTATAAACGTAAAATAACTCAGAAGGGAGCGTGGCGTACTCGTGCTATCATTATTATTATTATTATTCCTATTCCTTCAAATTTATTATTATTATTATTTAAAATATAGAATTTTTATTTTTATTTTTTGAAAAATAATAATAATTATTATTAGATATTATTTTTGTAGTAAATAAATTGTTGCTATTATTTGAATGTGAATGAGTGAAATTATTCTGTTCAGCTTACAAAAATATTTAAATAATATAGTAGACTTCGAATTCAAATTTCAAGTAGTATCTTGAGTTTCAACTACAAGTTAGAGCATTTGTATATGTAAATTGTGTGCAGTTTGATATTATAATACTTTCCTGGCAAAAAAAATTTGATATTATAATACTTAATTAAAATTATTTTTATAATTCTAATTGAATATTTAAATTATTATATATAATAAGAAGCGGCTCAAGATTTTAAGGGGTTTTAAGTAAAATTATAAAATGAAACTTTTAAAATGAAAAAATATAATATGAATAAAGAAATTAAACCATTTTCTTTATAAATAATTTTTAATTTTATTAATATTAGAATGAAAGTTAAATCATAGACACAAAATTTAAAAAAAAAAATAGTAAAAGCCCTGAGTAATAAACATATCGATTTCCCTCTCCTAAATATTAAAAAATTATATATATAGTAAAAGAGCATAGTAAGCTGTAGATTTGTATTCCTGTACATACGCACGAGACAAAACTTTTTTGACTACTTTATTAGCATTGAAATGAAAAGTTTTTAAATATATACTTTTTTTCAATATGGAATAATTTACTTTTCTCCCTTACTTTCTTTAATATATAATTTATTTTTAGTTTCAAATTATCATTCACTCATTCACCATTTTGAACATATGAATATTCAAATTCATATTTTTTACGTAAGATAATACAAGTTCAAGTAGACCTCCCACTATCGAGTAGTGAAACTCACCGAAATTTGGTCTCAAAATTATCACTTAATAAATTAATTTACCATAATTTCTTATACGTAATGGTCTCAAATTCATATTTCTTTTAAGCAATAATCATTAATTGTTCTAATAACGTTCATTTATTTTAATTATACGTATATTATGTTTTTTTAACATATAAATAATAAATATATTATATTATTTAAAATTTTGATTCGACCATGGTTGAACCTCTGACCCATGACTATTTGTCTTCACCAGTTCTAAGACTGGATCGGGTTTGAAAACATTAGTTAGTGCTAGTTTCAAAATTTTATTTTAGATTTCAATTTTATAAATTAATTTTTAGGATATTTTTATTTTATAGGGTTTTTATTAAGTTATATTTTTAAAATTTTATGTTTTTATCTACTTTATTTTGTAAAAATACTTCTTATTTTTTTATAATATATATATATATATATATATATATATATATATATATATATATATATATATATATATATAATTGAGTTTTTTTAATTGAAATAAGTTGAAACAATATTATTATTATAAAAAAAAAATTCAAACAATATTATTGTATCAACTCTATTATATTATAGATTACACACCTCTATTTTTTTTTTTTCAGTTAATTTGAAATTTTTTAAAAATTGTTTTATTTTGTTAATTAAGCAAAAATTTGCTCCACACTTTTTAAAAAATTAAGTTATATTTTTTTTAACAAAATTAAGTTATAATATATAATCATTAAGTTTGAGCACAAAATCGCCACCGAAATAAATCAATTGAAAGTTACTATTCATAAGCTTTTCATTTTATTGTTATTATTAATTATGCTAGGGCTTTTGTTGACTAATCCTTCATAGTCCAAAATCATCGGGTCGACCCGCTGACTGCCCGGTTTTATCTATCGGTATCCAATGCCAATTATCATCATCGTTGCGATTCACAAAACAGCATCTTCATTCTTTTTCTGCCTTTTACAAGCCCTAGAGCTCAGATCCAACTCACATATCTAAGCCGATCGCCATGGAGCATACCGCCAGAAGAAGTCAAGGTGGCCCCTTTGAAGGTCTTTACAGGCTGATCATGCGCCGGAACTCCGTCTACGTCACCTTCGTCATCCTCGGAGCTTTTGCCGGTGAACGGGTAAGGATTATGAGTTTTTACACTGAATCTCTTGTTTCACCATGTTTGATAATCCATTTTGGGCTTCTCGCTATTCCCCTTAATCCTTGATGTATATGAATCGAATTGGATAGAAACTCAATTTTGATTTATAAAGGGGTGGATGATGTTGTGCTTGTTCTGTTAATCAAGGTGTTTGGATTACAGTATGTGTATTAATTTGTTCTACTATGTGCTTTGTTGATTTGAAAACTGGGTTCAGAAATCTTGGATGGATATTATTGTTGTTTGGCTATAGCAAAATCACACAATAGGTTTTTTATTTGTACTTTTTGTGATGGCTTCTAGACCTGGCATTGCTTGTTGCTTGTTTGATGCTATAATTGAGATTATGTTCTATGGAATGTCGTTTATTAATGGGATTTAAAAACGCAAGAAGGAAAATTTGGATAATGTCCATGTTAGATGCTTTATCCTTGTTTTAAAAGGTAAAAAGGGAGCCTGATTCTATGGTTGATTTAGCTGCCCTTGTTTGGTGTAAATGAATTTGAAGAATAGAATTCATATACAAATGATATAACTTGGTTTAGTGTTATTGAATTCCATAAAATCATAAAATGAACATTTTCATTCATGCCAAACGTGAAAACATGAAAATTCCAAATGAATTCCATAAACTGGTGTGAAATGTGGTAGTCACATTATGTTTCATGAGTTTCTTACGACATTCAGTTTATATTTTAATTGATTTGCTGGGTGCAGGCTGTGGATTACGGAGTTCGCAAGCTCTGGGAATATAACAATGTTGGGGTATTTCTACTCTCCTATATTGCTTTTTTTTTTTTAAATTTATAACAGACTCCTATATTGCTTATATATATGATGCATGACAGGTTGGAGGTTTGGTTATAAAGGGGTAAATTTGGGTTTATATGGAGGCTAGGATGGGTAGAAACTATAGAAGGGAGGCTAGGGTTTGTAAAATGATGGATTTGGGAAACGAAATTAAGCAATAATAGGGAATTGTGGGGATGAATTGGATAATTAAAGCACTATGAACACTAACGTGAACAGTAAAATAAGATAAAATAGTTTAAGCTTCACACCTAAACTTTCTTGGACATCATACCCAAGATCCCATGGCATCACATCTGGGATTGAATTGCATCACACAACTCGAAATAGCATAATTGCTGGTTTTTTTATTCAATAACAAAGCTTAATTAAAAGCATTACAATGTTAGGTATTTATAGACTTAAAACAACTCCTAAACCTTTAAGTAAAGGATTTCCAAACTAGTCTACATATTTAGACTCCTAAAATAAACTAAAAGAACTAGTACTATCCTAAACCTGCAAAGACTCTAAAATAAGACATTAAAATAAGCATAAAGACTCCTAAAGAAATAGGGAAAGATTTTGCAGCAAAGCTATAAATTACAAAACTGCCCTTAATACCTAAAGTAATCGACCAGCAGCTGCATTATATAAATATACCTATAATTATAACTCTAAAAGGGCTGGAATTACTTTATAATTTGTTCAATAAAGCCCATATTAAATCTAGACCATAATTCTAAGCTCGAGTCCTTGAATTTGAAGTTTTTTGTCTTCCTATTCTCCATCAATATGTTATTTTTGTGCTTTTATACAAATTCATCAATCACTTCAGTTTTGTAATGAATAGGTAGACAGCTTAGGTCTGTATCCATATCTTATGCACTTATTTAGAGTTACAAGTTAGCCAAATAAGTATGTTGTGATGGGTGAGGGATAAGACAATGTTCATCTAATAGCAGTAATCCAGTTAGGGAACTCTTTATCAATGTGCATCATCATCAATTTTCTGCACAAGGCTTCCTAATACTTTTAGCAAGTATATAGAAAGGCTTCTTCTCTTTCTTGACATTATCAGTTTCATTTTCATTGTATGCCGAGTTTTCTCCTTGTGCTTGGGTTATAACCTTCATCAAGAGGTAGACTGATGTTCTTTTTAGGCAGAGCAGTTTACTAGCACTATAGGGCTTCTGACTTCTAGTTTATCAACTTTTTTTTATTACCTTATGAGTAAGTGCATGCTTTTATTGGTGGGAGATCACATTGAAAATAAGGTATAGGTATAATACAACGATACATGCTTTGTGACCAGTTTGCCGTTTCACTACCTTTGTTTTGGAAATAGGGTGCTTTTGATCATATTAGTTAGTCATGCTCCATTTTAATCCATGTTGAACCAAAAATCAAATGTTGCACCTTTGTTTTAGTTGCTGTTTAGACTTGACTATTTTTAAGAGTTTGTTGTATTCCATTTGAATTCCCCATATAAACTTCAATTTAAGCTGTAGTTTTATTTTTGTGACTGCTGATTGTATTTATATCTTCATAATGTTTTCTTGCATCAGTTGCACATTTCATCATTGTTTTTCTTTTTCTATTACGAATTCAAACTAGAAATCCCTGCCCCACCTGAATCTAGATGTATGTCATTGTCTGCTCTTGGTATTGTGAATTTGGATTCAACATTTTGAAGAGTGCCTAGACTATGGGTTGCACATTGCATTAGTTTGTTTTTTTTATCATACTTAATATGACATACATGTACATACCCTTATGTTTTGGATTTGAGATGTGCATGTGCACTTGCATGTGTATGCGGACAATATTTATGCAATTTCTATTGTCAATAACAAATGCAAAGGCCATTGGATTATGATCCGACTGAGATACTTGATTGCTGTTTCAGCTCATTACTGGTATTTCTGAATTGGATTATGATCCTTTTGTTCTTTTACAGAAACGTTATGAAGACATTCCAGTTTTAGGGCAAAGGCCAACAGAAGAATGAGTTGAACTCCATTTTCTTGCCATTTTGATCTTCCATATTGAAGATTTGAAGTACTTATTACTGTAATTGTTAGCAATTTTTGCAATAAGTGTGATTTGTTTATTTACACTAGACTTATTTCTAAACCATGGTTTCCTTATACTGTGCCTTCTGGAATTATTGAACAAGCATAGACTTTGTATGGTTACGATGATTTGGCTGAGAACATTGTTCTTCAATTTAGTTGAACTTCTAGGGCTAGTTTGTCATTGTTTTTTTCCACCTTTTTTTGGTTTTTTCTTTTTTTTCTTTTTTCTGTAGCTGCTTTTTGTTATCTGATTTTTAGGAGAAGTAGGGTAAATCATGCTTTCTTAAAAAACATGTGAAAAAAAGCAGAAACTGTAAAAATAAAAAAAATAATAAATTTTCAAATTTCCGGAGGCAGAGTACTCCATAGCAATGGCAAACTGGCCCTAATTACATCATGCTTCTGATTGTTTTTTGGTTTAACTAGTTTACTATGGGGCATTGATTCAAGCCCCCTCTCCGCCCCTTCCCTTTAATATGTAGTCTTAATCTGTAACTTAATAGGTGATTATGCCTCTTTGTATGCATTACTCCACCAGAGATGCAATGCGAGCGATTTAATGGCTATTTTCTACCTTGAGCAGCTGTTATATTTATAAATTATAATCGACAGTGGCTAATGCCAAGTTTACCATGTCATATTTTTGTTAGACTGAAATGTAGAAACAATAGTTCCATCAAAGGAATTTGGAAATAGGCGTAGCCATTTGGTTGTGTTGGTTGTGCCTTGGTCTATGTTTGAATTTGCTTCCTGTACAAATACAATGTACATAATTCAAGATCTGCACGTAAGCCACCAATGAATTGGTAAGTACCTAGCCGATAAACATTGCAAGCGTAGTGTATTGAGTTGTTTTTTTTTTTTTTTTTTTTTTTTTTTTTTAAATCGTGTATTGAGTTGATTAGGGTGCGTTGGATATCGTTTTCTGTTTTTTTAAAAGAAAAATAATATTTTAAAAATCATAAATTTTTTATTTTAAATATTTTTTAATATTTATTTTTTTGAAATTTAAAAAAATAAAAATAAAAAATAATAGTGATACCGAACGCTCTATTAGTATTTTGATTTATTGCTTAACTGTATTTTAACCTTTTATTGGCTCTCATTGTATATAAAGTCCTAAAAGTAAAATGAATGGTAAATGTATATTTATATACTGGTATATATGTACACGCTCTCAAGAGTGAAATCAAGAATTCAGAAAATGAGACTTGGTTATCATTCGGCTTCATCTTTTAACATTTTATAAGTTTATCAGGCAAAACTAGTTTATTGCATTTTTTTTTCCCTCCAATCTTGCTCCGACTACTGTTTCAAATCAGAATCAAATCGACGATTATGGTTCAACAATTTATGGAATTGGATCATAAATAGACGATTCGATTTTGGATCGTATGGTTCTGTACCAGACTTAAATCAATTTATGAAATTTTTTTTTTTACAAAAATTACTACTAAAAATTCAAAGCCTTTGTGTTTTTATTCGGTTTGAATCAGAATTAAACCGACACTTTTGATTTTGGTTCAAGGTTTTATGAAACCTGAATCAAACCATAAACAATAACAATTTGGAATCGAATTAGAACTGTAATTACAATTTTAATTTCGATTTGATTTTTGATCGATTCGATTTTAATTTCGAATCAGACCGTGGCAAGGCTACTCCAATCAAGTGAAATCTATAATTTATATTTAATTGATTTGCATCTAAATGAAAAAGTATGGAATGATTCTCATTGGTTTGGTCCCACTTGGGTATTACTTGTTATAAAATTTTTATTTTTTAACTTTTTTAAAAAATATTCTTTGATTTTTTTTTTTTTTTTATCATTTATATTTTTACATGAAAATAAGTAAAGTTGTGGTCTAAAGTGAAAATAAGTAAAATAATAATACTAAAATACTAAAAGGCACGTGCAATGCAAGAACAGCACGTGGCTAGGGTTCTTAAAGCTCAACAAGAAGAAGAATCACTGAGCTGCGGCGATCCTTACATACCGTCGAGGGATAAAGCTTCCGCTTTCCGTTTCCATTGGCTCTTCAATTCTTCACATTCACCATTATTAGGGTTTCCAATAACAATCCTCTGTTTTCTCTGTTAACGTCACATCTCTCTCACATGTAAAGTAGGTGCATTGTTGTTATACGAGACTGAGCTTTTTCATATATCTTAGTCGCCGTTTATTGTTTATATATTGTAGAATACACTTTAGAGGAGTTGCAGGAGTTTCAAAGCAGTAACTATGAGGTAACAATCTCTATCTCTCTCTTTTGCATCTGTTATTGTAAAAGGTGGTATTCAATTAAAATTTTTATAGACTTTTTTTAATTGAATGACTTTTGCAGAGTTTATGGATTTTTAATGATTTATACGGAGTTTATAAAATTATGAATAATTTTAAAGACTTTATTTTAAAATTTTTTTATAGATATTGATAGACTTTTATAGATATTAATAGACTTTCATTATTTCTAATATTTTATTAAATAAGATTGGTAAATAATTAATTAATAAGATTGTTTTTTTAGCTACAAAGAAAGAAAAAGAATACTTAGGAAAACATAATAACACTCAATTCCCATTAACTTTCATCAGCATAGAAACTTTAATTTGCCAGTTGACACCTTTTTTGTCACTTTGCAAAATAGAATGATCATTTCAAATATTCACTCATCGAGTATGACTCCGTTTAATTTTCTGTTTTTCTTTGGCGGGAGATCAGTAAGCTTCAAAGTGATGCGTTGAGAGAAGCAATCTCAGTTGTTGTTGCAGAGGCAAAAGAGAAGAATCGGAAGTTTACTGAAACAATTGAGCTTCAAATCGGGCTGAAAAATTATG